>CAJNDV010018668.1:9745-27578 GCA_905221635.1 Symbiodinium sp. CCMP2456 | reverse complement strand
TACTACTACTGCTACTACTAACTACGGCGACGACTCGAAGTCGGAATCAACGACCGCAAGAGAATCGACTTCGGATTTGCAGATGGACTTTCGAAGTTTGAGGCGGCAGCCATGGAAAGGAAAATTTGCCCTACTCGACTTTGGGAAGGGAGGAAGCTGCGGAGCAGCAAAGCCGATGCTAGGCTCATCTAGGCTCTATGTCTTGCGTAGCTTTCGTCGACTGTCTGCCGGATCTTCGGCCAGACTGAGGTATCCATGCCATGAACCAAACATCTTCGTAGAGACTCTGCTGCTGTATGATTCTAGACTCTAGGCGTGGTGTTCGCTTGTAGAGATCATCAGAAACCGTAAGCCGTAAGCGGGCTGAATCTTTCCAGCGGAAACCGATGTGAATCTGCAACTTGTTGGTGGCGATTTCGGCGACTTCGAGCCGTTCAGTTCATGAGTTTGATCGCTGCCTACGGACGGCCCTTTTGTATTCCCCAACTCTGCCCTCGTACTTGCAGGCTCCTACTGGTATGTCTTCCGTATGGACCGATGCTGGAACAGTTTCGGACGTGCAATCCGATGCCAAAGAAGGGGCTTGGGCAAGGGTGTGCTGTTGATTTACCAATAGCAGGTACAAGCTGTCCAGAACGGCTTCCGGCCGTGACGTGGCGCGAGAAGCGGTGTGCTACCAGCGACACTCAACCCCATTGCTTTAACAACAGTTACAGCACACAGAGTCAAATTCCATGAGTCATAAAGCCATCGTGTCCAGGAAAGCCGAGTTCCTAGTCGGAAGAGGTGAAAAGCGATTCTCCTTACTGTAACGATGACGTGCGTGATGGTTTTGCACGGGCAGTGACAACCCGGCGGGGAATTACAGGGATGTGGGATGGATGGATAGATGCGACAGTTGACCAGAAAAAAGCATGCTTGCTGGCACGCACATAGTCTGCAGAGGACCTCAATTCAGGACATCTCAGCACCTCGGACTACACACCCTTGCCTGACCGGAGAGGCTCCGGAGCGATGACCGCAAGGTGAGCCGTCAGGCGAGGCGCGTTTCCGAAGTGCGGTTTCCTTATGCACGCGGAGATGGCAGGCATGTGCATGGAGTGACCATGTGCTCTGTGTCCACCCGAAACTCCGAAATCGACGAGCTTCAAGTGTGCACCTGCAGAGCGTCGACTTTCTTGATGCTGGTGCGCTTTCTAGTCTATATTGTGTCTTTGGCTTTGCCACTATGTCCCGCAACGGACCTGGAAACAGCTTGTAGTAGTTGGTGTTGACCTCAGAAAAATCGGCTCAAAGCTTGAATGGACATGCCAAGCTGCGGTCGAGACGCATAGGGGCAGTTCACTAACCTCGGATTCACAAGTTGCTGGCCGCAGCTTCCCGAAGCATGGCAAACGGTCGTTCACCCGTGCGGTCGCATTCCGCGTGTTGTTGCAGCCAGAATACTCTTTGCGAGTCTTCAAAAGCGCGCAAGTCTTTGGCGCGAAGCTGCAGAAGGCTTCATTCCAGTCGCCATATCCTCGGCAAAAGTCCCGTCTCTCACAGTAAAAGTCGGGCAAAGCCACCTCTAAGGCCAGGTCGAACGATTCGAATGGCATCCCAACCACCGGGTGTAGAGAGCGACTCGACGGAGACATCTGCCCGTCGTATCGCTTCATAACCTGCATTCCACTTCTGCAGATGCTCTCAGCTGACACCGGTGCCAGGCTATGCTTACCAAGAAGCCATCCTCAACATCCACAGCATTGATGATGCCTTCAAGCTCGGAACGAAAAGTTCCGTAATTTTCTTCCTCGGCTCATGCGACAATCTCTGGGGGGGGGGGGGGGGGGGGTGGTGCAAGCAAAGCGATCTCAGCCAGGGCTCAAGAAACACGGCCAGGGGTACTTTGCTGGCGTTCCAGATTGGCTTCGCCGGTATGTCCTCAACCGATGACAACGCATTCAGACGAGACGTCTCAGGATCGCTAAGCTAATGCCATGGTTAGGAGACCTTGCAATGTGCGAATGCAGCAAAGGGTCCGGGTATCGAAGCCTGCACAGAGTGCAACGAAAATTTCTGCCACGGCCCCAAGACAAGAATCGCGTTGTGCGTCCACGAGGCTGGTTGAAGTTCATGTCCCAGGGAGAGGACCAGGTCTTTCCGGCGTCTGCAAATCGCGGCACCGTCTTCAGGTACCTAAGGCGGCAAAGGGGCTTCTATGCCCGGGGCCTTCTTTGCGCAAATAGCGGCCGGTGTGATGACAGAGCCGGGCGGGCGCTGTTCGCGTGAACGCGTCCCGAAAGCGTTTAGAGCAGCACGGCAGCACCGAACATACTCTCATCCACCCATGCATGCATCAATTCATCCATCCACCTTTCCATCCCCCCAAGTACTGAAAAATCAATGTGGCACCCGGACGCACCATGCAGCGTATTGGAATTTACAATGGGTCACACTTACCAGAGGATGCGGACATATCAGTCGCAACGACACGGTTGTCAATTTGAGACCAATGTGTTGGAAAAACCTTAAAAACCTTACCGGAAGACGTCGACACGCCGGCGGCATCAATCAGGTTGACATTTCGAGACCAACAGGAAGCCGATGCTTTGGAATTTACAATGGATCTTGCTTCACGGTGCCACACGCAGCGCCATTTTACGACCCTGCTGCATTAAATCACTTCTGTTTAGGTATGGAAGCAAGCGGCTCCAGGAGCTGGGTGGCACGTTCCCGGTAGATGGAGGTCACGGCGGAGCCGCTTGGCTCCGTTTCCTGCAGCCAGGCGTACAAAATGGCAGGCTGACCTGAGCTCGCATTGGACCGAGAATAGCGACAAGAAGCTCTCAGAGGACCAGAAATCCTCAGAAAGGAAGAATGCAAGTGTCATAAGATCAACAAAGAGCGCAGACTGAATCATCCTGCCGCATCGAATGAGATATGTCGAAACAAGCCCAGTCTCTTACAGTGTCACGCAACTCAGCCCAGAACATTAGCCAACTGGAATACGATCATGGGCAGCAGGCATTTCAGCAGAGGTGCTTGGATGTTCAAGGATTCAATCGCCTCTCAACAGCAAGACTAACCATCATCGTCATCATCGAGACAGTAGTGATAGTCATAGCAACGGCACAAGAGTGCAGAAGTGTGAATGCATCAGGCTTGGAACACCGCGTGTTGCTTGCTTGCAGAGGTTTCTATCGCCGATCACAGGACCCGGTCAGGGCGTCTCTCAAGCATGCCCTATCCGAGTGGGAGATGCCATGAATCCACGAGCACAAACGGTAAACAACCCAATTTGACAAGACAGAGTCGGCTATAGTCTGGCGGGCAGCTTGTCTTCAATCATCGCTTGTATGTAGGCAGCTACTTAGACTACTGAAGCATGCTGAATCCATTTCTTTCCAAACAGATATTATGGGAACTGTCCGTCTGAGATTGACAAGAGCGCTGGTTTCATCTTGTCTCGACGCTCAAAATCCTAAGAGTTTTTTTTTCCGACTCGCTCCTTCTCTGACTGCTAGAGGACAAGCTGTGCGCCCGGCCAAAGCGAATGTCGCAACCCAGCTGCAGCCAGTATTCCGTCGGTAGGTCACGGGAGCCTGGCTCATTTCTCTGTTGCACGGCAGAAACGTACCTGAAACTAACACAGTCTCGAATGGAAGGTGAGGGCAAGTGACACCCCGCATAGTTGATACTGATTTCGAACAGCCTCAAAATGCAGATTATTCAGCACGGGTTGCGGCAATGCACACGGCTAGCACAAGCCAAGAAGCTGAGCAGACAGTGCAATGTTGTCGCGCATAATGTCGCCTGCCCTGGCACAGGTTAGCTTGCACGGGTCGCAAGATCGCACGATGAGCTACGAGCATCGCCTGTCCTGGTGAACCATGCATAGAGGTACAGCACTTGCGCAGCGCCAAGAGCCAGAGACTGCTCTTCAAAAGCCAACTTGGTAGGGAGTCAGCACAAGATGCAAGCACAAAATGACATTAAGAAATCATACGACACCATGACAGAAAAATGACCTAGCGAAAACTTGCAATCTAGAGGCTCTCGCCATGGCAACAGCATCTGCCAAATCCTTTTGGCCCAAGGACCAGCGGTTCCTGGGCGCAGGCGCGCGCAGCCCAGGAGCTCCGTGCGAGCACAGTGTGAGCACATGTGGGAACTGTCTCTTTGCCAGCTAGGGGTCTCGTTGTTGTAATACCTGGCACTGTGTTCAATGCTGGTGGGATCCTTTGCTCATGGCTCCAGCCTTGTCTCGAAGTACCTCACAGTCTGGTCTGCACACCGAGTCACTTCAATCGGTGCTCATGCTTCAGGGGCACGTCATGGCGGCTTCCTGGTTTCCAAGATCATCCTGCCTCGCTGCACCAGGATCTGAGCAGTGTCCTATCCTGATCCTGCGATTCGACAAACGGCGCCGAGTACCGACTCTGCAAACAGGGGCCACTAGGCACGAGTCGGAGGTCAACCGTTCCTACTGATTCTACTGGCTCTGAGGCAGCCACGAGTATGCGAAAGGCACTTGCAGCACCGCGTCCTGTGAGAAGGACTTCGCTGCAAGTGCAAGGCAGACAGTGCACAGTTTCACCAAATGCTCCTGCGCAAGGCCAGGCCTCAAACTGAACGCAGTTCCATACTTTGCACTCCCCGCTTGGACGCTCGGGTCTGAGTGCGAGGCGCCAGCACCAGTGGTGCTACGAGGGTGGACAGCATGGCAATAGCACGTCAGCTTGTGATGCCACTGAGGCTGGGAAAACATTGATTGAGCTTCTGGGGGTTGAACCCTGGTGCGGAGCTTGGCAAACGGCCGCGCTTGAACCCAAAGCTCGACGAAGCCAGGAGCCAACACATCAGCAGAGCATGCAGCCGACGGCTCCTTCAAGAGCCTCTCTCCGTTCACAGCCGAGGGGGGCCCCGCCGCTGTGGCCGCCGTCTGCTTGGGCTCCCGCTGGGCGTGGGCAGCCTGGGCTCGAGCCTGAGCCGCCAGAGTGACCACCGCAGCCCCTGGCGAATGCATGCGAAGGCGTGTTTCGCAATCGCCGCTAGCCTTCGCGCGATTCCGCAAAAAAAAAATGGCCATGGCCTTTGATGCAGGCATCGGCGCCTGAGCTGTGCCAAAGACTTCCAAAGCTCGTCGCCAAGCTTGCTTGAGATTCCCTGTCCCTGCCTGGCTCAGGACAGCCTGCAATGTCAGGGCCTTCTGCCTGGAGCGTTTCGGGGATGAAGCCGTGTTGCGGTCAAAGTGAACAACAAGCCGGGCGAAAGCTAGCCGCTAGCCGAACGGCCCCAGCAGTGGTGCATCCACATAGCAACTTGCGAGTTGGAAAAAAAAATCGATGGCCCACCTTCGCTTTGGCCTCGTTGGGCTTGCGGCTGTACCTCTTGTGTTTCCGACAGCGCACTCACAAGAATCCTGCTGACGCTCAGAGCACCAGCTTTGGGCGCCATTCGACCAGCCTGACACACGCACACCGAAAGAAGAGATAGCAACCGTGATAAAACGGGCCTGTGCTATCTCCCCACCTGAGCTCCGGCCGGCCTCTCCCTCTCCCGACGCTCCGCTCAGACAACTCCGCGGGGCGCACTGGCTCTGTGTGTGCTGGCTGGGCTGCTTCCCTCGCTGAGTCCCGTTGAGTTGCTAGGGCACCTCCCTCTGATCGTTCGCAGTCTGTGCTTGTTTCGTTCCCCATGCGTGCTCCAAAGTATCAGCACCCCTCCATTTAGAGGAACCTTTTGCGAGGGAGGGGCCCAAGACTGGGGAGCTCGCCCCGCGGGGAAGGTGCAGCGCATGAACCAAAATGGTTACTTGGCGGCTCACTAATAAAGTCCGCTCTCGCTCGCTTTGCTTTGCTTGAGGCTAAAGCTTGAGGCAGTCCCTTTAGCCCGCACGCTAGCACAACCTCGTACCATGTTGGTGGGACGGGCTCAGCTGTACGAGGCTTGTTCCCTCTGTTGGAGTGGAGATAGTGGAGTGTCTACTTGCTACGAGCAAGACACTTGCCTTGGCTGGTTCGAGGCGGGTTGGCGGGGCTTCTCCTGGTACTGCTCGCAGGGCTTCTCCTGCTGCGGCTTGGCCTTTTGAGTCCGGGAAGTCCTTCGTGGTGTTGGCCCGCGGCCGGCTTTTCTGCTCGCGGTTTGTTCTCCGCCGTCTTCGGTGCCGCGAGGATTCTTTTGTGGCACGTTCGGGTCCGCTGCGGCTGTGGTGATGAGCAGCTTCCTTACTGCTACCTCGTGTGGCCCCGAGCAGGCAGCGCAACATCTGCACACTCCGTTGATCATGAGCGCCTTGTTCTTGGCGGGTCCCCCGCGCTGCTGTCCGCTGCCTCCTTCGGATGGGGGTTCTGCCTTTCTCTTGTCCATCGCGGCGGGCGTCTCCTCCACGCAGTGTGTGTGGATCTCATTCTCTGACTCCCTGCCACTTCACGGACATGCCCTTGTTGGTGTTCTCCACCCAGCATTATGGAGCGTGTAATCGGCTTCGGTGCCTTTTCTGGAAAGGGGGCCTTCAGATCCTCTGTGGAGTAGCATGCTACCTCTTCCCAATACACACAGGGTCAGAAGCCTCGCGGGCCTCAAGTCCCCCACCAGGTCCCCGATTAATTAGCAAGGTTGAGACTTGCTCGCCCACTCTCTCTTTACCAGGCCAAGAGAAGGAGGCGGACACCCCCTGCAGCAGGTCTCGGCAGGATTTTCGGTTGTCCCTTAGCAGGCTCGGCTGTACTTCCAGTCGTGTGCTTAGGTCCAAAGTGCAGAGTGGGCGCGAACCCTGCCACGCGCAGGGTTGGCTGGTCTAGCTCTCTCCCTGTCTCTCTGTCTCTGTCTTTCCGTTCCCTCTACAGTACATGTCTCTTCGTATCGATGTGAGCCGAGGGCACGACCACCATTCTTTGTTTGACGAATGTGCCATGGCGGCCTCGCTTTGCATAAAAAAGGAAAGCGGGCGGCACCGCTCTGCGCACACCAAGCAGCTCGCCTGTGAGCCCCCACTCCCATTCCATCCACCAGAGTGGTGCCATGACTCAGAGCACGATTGCTAGCAAGGGCCAACACTGCGAACGAAAGCTAAGAGCAGGCATGTGTTGAGGGAGCGACTGTTGACTGGCTCCAGGACGTCCACGTCCAGTCCTGAGCCGCTCAGTGACCACAAACACCCTCGACATCCACACACTTCCACACACTTCAACAGAGCTTGCTGCGTCACCACGACGGCTGCCAGAGCCTCGTCAAAGCTTGGGTTAGCTCTCGTTCAAGGAACAGAACGATGGATGCAAGCAAGGTTCTACCATAGTAGGAAGACATTGACAGCTCAGCGTCACGACATAGGCATTGTCATTACCTTTTACCTTGTTATTTGCTTCGGTGACGTCGGGACTAAACTGCACGAAGAAAAGCATTCTGCGCTCGCAAGAGTGCTTTGCATGCACAGCGATATACTTCTTGACGCAGTGTAAGCCGTTTTGCTGCCATGTGCTCAGAAGCCTACCATGACGTGTAAAACAGCTTCAGTCAACGGCAAGACCTACAAGTGAGCGACTGGCAATTACCAGCGATATCTATCCGATCTGGCACTGCGTTCTCAACACCTGCATGCGGAACTGAAGCTGTTAGCACAGCTTATGTCTTCTCGTAGAGCCACGAGCTGCATTTCTTTTGCAACCCATTTCCACGGCATCGTACACCCTCCTCAGGATCGAGGCTTCTCCTGAACATTTCAGATTGCACTCAACTGCTTGAGCTTTTCTCTGCAGGTCATCTGGGAGTCTTCCTACGTAAGAAATCGACAGCTGCATGCAGAGGCATTTGCAACGGGTGCTTGCCGCTCGACAGACAAAGACCGACCTGCATGTCACCAAGGATTCCAGGATGATGATTGGGGCCACTCAGCCCCCTTCAATTTTGTGCCCATGCTGAGAGCCACCGTAATTCTCCACCCCAAACGCAGCCCCTTGCACTTCGCATGCATAGCAGGAGTTTTGACAAACATTTGTTTGAACACGTGCTGTTCGTCGGCATGATGCAGCGGCGGCTCCTTCTTGTTGCGGTACAAGGCTCCAAGACCGCAGCCAGCAACTTTGACCACCTGCGTGCTGCTTCACAGCATCCATGGCCATGCAAGCAAAGCGTTCGAACTGCAGGTGCCCGGTGCCTTGAATCGCACACCGGGAATGTCGCCGACGGCATGCCCGCGTCGCCCGAAGCCGGAGACGAGCACCTCGTCGTTCTCATCGATGAAGTTGAGGCAACCATCCCTGAAGCGGCAGGCATCGCAAATGACTGATACACAAAGATATCAAAGCACTCAAAGCACCCACGCAAAGCGAGATGTTCCCTTTTCCATGCTGAGCAAGCCTCAGTCGAAACGATGCCCGGCCGCAGGGCGGCTGGGTTGAGGTCTTACTTGGCAATGGCCCTGTGACCGATTTGCCAAGCGATGGGAGCCACAGATGAGAGAAGCAACTTTGAAGCAACTTTAGGCTTGCCCCGACCTGGCTTCACACCACGCGATCTGTGGACTCTCCACGGCGTCAGGCAGCACAAAAACTGCCATGTCCGCCCAGTGAAACCTTTAGTCATCTGTGTGCCTCGTCCCTAGAAGCTGGTCCAGCCAGGGCCGAGGGCTTTTGCACAGGATTTGCACCAGAAGCATATAGCGTCCAGGCCCGGGCTTCAGTTGCTCATCTGCACATGGGGGTTTTGGCCGGATGGCAGGAGCGGCTGCCGGGCCTGCGCGCGAATCGCGTTGCGAAGCGGAACGGCCCTCCGGCCCTCCCCTTTCCGCAATCTGCACTCTGCACCATCTCTGCACCCTTCTGCCCCCTGCACCTGCTGGTTTTGACGGTACTTGAAAGCGGCAAAGCCCAGCAGGGCCAGGACAACCTTATCATTATGTCAGAGTGAGACGGTCCAAAAGTTTCCAACTCGTATAGAACTGCTTAAGGTCTCAGCCACTGCGATGACGATCCAGAGCCAGGTCAGGCCTTTCCAAGACAAGTACAGGCTCTCAGAAAGTCTGAAAGCCTCTGCATCGGCCTCCTCCCCCCGATGGCTTCGGCGTGGGTTTGACCGGATTGAAACTGACGCCAGAGCTCTGGTTCACCGTGGATGCAAAGTCGTCCCAAGCCTGAGCGACCCAGCTCATGCATGAGCAAAGCAGGCTCCAATGCAAGGGCGACGTTATCGGCTCATATGCGGAACGAACAAATCCTGCCTGCTCAGGCAGGGTCGGCGGCTGGTAGTGCCACGTGGAGTAAACGTCACTGCTGAAGGCGGTCTCGGCCAGGAAAAGAAAGTCCAAAGGCCCTTTACAACGGAGCCTTCTTCAACCCTCCTCTTCCCGTCCTTCGCCTTTCCCATCCTGTCGTCCCGCCTGGTCCACCACAGCACCCTTGAAGGACTCCACGTAGCGCTGCGCAAACTTCACCATCTCTTTGTTGTCTTGCATCCTTGCAGAAACACTTGCCAGTAGGGGATGAAGACCTCTTTCAAGACTGGCAAACGCATGGCCTGGCGACCATGAGGTAGCCCTTCGCGGTTAACTCGGCATCAGAGCCGTCGGTGCCAGTCACGTTTCCACAGGTCGTAATGCCTTAGACATCTCCTACAGCGAAGGGGCAAAGGCCCCTCCGCTTGAGCACGGGACCATAGAGGCAGCAAAGAGAAAGCGGGTCTTCCGATGCACACTTCGTCTGCACTGGCTTTGCATCCCCATTGCCCTTCTCCTGAGCAGAGTGCGGATGAGTGCGGTTCCCGGAACAAGTAAGCGGGTGGAATCAGCCGCAGCCTTCAGCACGTCCCAGGGGCACATCGGCCTCATGCTTGCAAGCAACTTTTAAAGTGAAGGAACAGTTCATGCTGATCCGAGTCCACCAAGACCGATGCTGGGAGGTCGGATCCGGATATGGCCTAAACGCTTGAGGTCGCTAGCAGTAGCGGACGTAATTCCGAAAACGCATGAAGTCCAAGCAGCGGGTCGGTGTTTGGGATGTAGCAGGAGGAGCAAACGCCCCCTTGCTTGTCAGAGCTCCAGCGCAACTCTCTTTCGCCGCTGCTGCCAAGAAGCCGAACAGACGAGTGCAGTATGGACCGCCATCAGGATTCGGAGTGCATTGATTGGGCCTGCCGTTATGGCATCGTGCAAGCAACTGGCATGTTTCACGAGATTCACGAAGCACCCGAAGACGACTGGGCATTGCACACGGAACTGTCTTTGGATGCACAGGCTGGGCTCGCATCCATGGCAGCCTCATGTGGTGACCGCATCGCCCAGATTCCACATGGTACACTTCTTGATGCACTTCTTGAAAAGCGGCCTTGTCAACCAGCCAGTGGGAATCCTTCACGGAGTCCCCGAGAAAATATTCCCTGGCTCAAAAGCTGGGTAGGCAATCTTCCTACTCCGACACAGACTCGGCCAAGAGGCGCTACTGCTTCAGCGCGACGCTGGTTGTCCCGCACCTGGGCCCGATGTCGAAGATTTCAGTACTACAGTCTGAGAGCCGCCTGAGCCTCTGACTTCACACTTGCCCTTCCAGAAGGGAAGGCCCGTCTCCTTTTCCTGGGGACCCGAAAGGCGCAGCGCCAGCACTGCGCCTGCGCGTCGCCTGCCCTACGCACCGGCACCAGCCTCCTTCTTCAACTGCATGCATCGTGGATCCTCGCGGATTCGCGGATGCGACGTGGCTCCGACCGCTGAGCGTTCCTTCTGCGGGTCCTTGCAGAGATCCTGTGTTTGCTGGCAGTAGGGATGCAAGTCGTACTCGACGCAGTAGTTCGTGTTCTGCCAGGGCAGAGCGCGAATCACATGTCTGCTTCTTCTGTCCTTCTGTGACGTGTTCGCTCGGCTCCTCGATCGCAACGTCCCATTTGGGGCTCGTGGAGCTGCAGTCCTTGCAGTGGAACTTCTTCTTGTAGGTCCTAGTCTGGAACGAAGGCCCACACGACCACAAAGAGGGATGTCTCTCAAGCGCAGCCGAAGCGGCCCCTTCGGGTCGTAGCAGTTTTGTCGCCAATCCTTCCAGCCGGTGCACTTCCTGCTGGCGGATTCTGTTCTGTTCTGTTTGGAAGACCCGCAAGGACCTGGCTGAGAGTTAGAGAGAGACAGCGAGAACATATGGGCCTCTTCCCACCCGACCCGCACGGCATGCTCGTGATTCCTCTCCATGAAACACTCAGACTGCGAATCTGCGGCTGCTGAGACCGTGCTGAGACAGGGGACCATTTAGGTCGTCGATGTTCACGAAGTCCTTGTCTCCCATAGCCTCGGCGGCCCCACCCACGGTGTCCCCAAAGCGCTCGCAGCTCGCGAGACAGCAGCTCGCACGGCCTGGTAGGTATAGACGCAGCCGATTTCTCCCGTTGGATCCTTGACGGAGGAGTTGCACAATCCGCCCATGATCACCTCGAAAGAGCCACCGGTTCTGTCTGAGACCAACAGCTGAGGCCATACATCCAACCTTGTCAGGAAACTGACTGTAGTGCAGGCAGCACTTCCGTGCCCTCGGATCTCATAGAGGAGCCATTGCGATCTCCATCGGCAACGCATGTCTCCATACTTACACTTCCTCACACATGTGTCACAGTACGTGCCACCAAGCGTCGTGTCGGTGTCCGAAGGATCTGTGAAGTGTGGATTCGAGCTGCAGTTGCGCGCATCCTCACAGGCTCTTTTCGGCGCCAAGGGCTCCAAGCCCGAGTACACAGTGGACATATGCTGGGTCACAAGCCTTTCCTCTGAAAGCTCTGAAAGGATTCTGAGGCGCTGGCTTTGTCCTGTTTGCCAGCACAGCCCTCCGGATCGCAAGGCTGAGGCTTCGTCGGCGGCGCCTGGAAGCCCCAGGAGGAAAAAAGAACGAGCGAGCAAGCATCGCAAGCATCTCTGCTTGCCTCGGCCGTACATCCGTCGAAAGGCTTTACGCACTGCCAAGGCCTTCAGCGAGATCCAACCAAGGCAAAGCAGACCGGAAAACTTCAGTGTCTGGAGGGAGAACCCTCTTCTAATCTGAGAGACTCACGCCGCTACGGGTCAGAAACCGATCTTCCCTGATAGGACCGGGATAGGTAGGTCTAAGAGACGCCACTACGGCTGCGGTTGCACAGCATCCTCTAGATCGCGAGGAACCTCCATGCTCAGGCACATGTGTGCTCGGACCTAAGGACATGGGTGTGCAACGAGGACCCGGGCAGATTTGGGCAATCTCCGTCCACAGAGAACCAGTACCATGGATGGGTGAAGTTGATCTGCGGAGAATCCTGCAAGGCTCTGGCTCCGGCTCTGGGTGCCGACAGGAGTCCGAGGTGGCAGCTCCTCCTTGGAGATTCCGACGTAATCACCATTGGCCACGACCCCCTCCAGCAGGTCCTGCAAAAGACGCAATCCAGGTCCTGCAGTAGTTTCAAACACTTCGACTACTGTCCAGAGATGTGGCAACGCCATAGTCGAAGGCTCCGTAGCCTCACGGCAGCGGGCGACCAAGGAGTGGTGGAAGCGGGGGGTGGCTGAGGCCGCTGCGCCCGAAGCCAGGCATGGCCAGCTTGCTCGGGTCCTGCAGGCGCTGCGCTATGCTGCGCTCGCTGCTCCCCCATCTGGCAAGACAGCGCGCCTTGAGGATGGAATCCGGATTCCGGATTTTCATCCGGTAGTGACCGAAGGAATCAATGCCGTACTTCCTGACACCATCTCGAGCCAAGTCTGCTTCGGCTCGGGAGCAAACGAGGCCTGGAAGTTCGCTCTGGATCACCAGCAACGTGCTCCACGATAACCTCTTGATGAACGTAGCCTCGAAAGCAACTTTGCTGGTCAGCTGGTCTTTGAAACGCGGTGAAACCCGCCCGTTGCTGCTGGGGTCCGGACGCAACACACCCATGACGTCTGCCAAATTGTTGTTGGACACTGGGTTCGTCTCCTGGTGAAGTCACGTGCATGGAGGATGCTGCACGAAAAGATATGACATACCTGTCTCTTTCTCTCGCACAGTCTATCTTGGTCCTTGCCGTCCGGAGGCTTCGCCATCGCACGGTACAGGTCCACCGTTTGCACCAAGTCATCTGCTGCTGACACAATGCCTGGGACCACCCGAAGCTACGAGAATCGTGACGCATATCTTCAACTCTGCCTATGGAGGCAGTCAACAGAAGGGCAGCCCATCGCCCTTCAGGCCAGGCCAAACGAGACAGGATGTGCCGCGGCCGACGCGACTCTGAGATCTCAGCGGGCTGGAAGTGCTGCACTGCCAGACTCCATTCTGTCTTCCTAAGGACTGTTCACCGTTCTCTGAGCCGAAACGAATGTCGCAGTCCTGACACTGGCATGCCTCATCTTCGGTCCGAAACCCACTGGCCAACATCGCACACTTGCTGTGCCTGGGGACGAACGCTGCAATCTTCTTGCCGTTCTTGATCAGTTGCACTCGGCAGCACCTCGACGAAGCAACAAAGCGATGGCTGAAAAAGCGAAGTGGGCAGGTTGAGGCACGTGCTTTCGGATGGCTGAGTTCGGCTGCTTCGCCTGTCAAGACTACAGCAGCTGCTAATGGTGCCAAATGTTCGGGCAGGCTGTCAGGCGGCGCTTCGCCTCAATGCCGATCTTCTCCACCACGATGCCCTTGGCATGAGACCTTGCGAGAACAACACGGTGCACAACCTTGACCGATACGAGTCAGTACCTCCACTGATTGAGTGTGCTGACGTTCCTCCGAAGGGGTTGCACTTGTACTTGGTTCCCAGGTTGGCCTTCTTGTAATCCTGCCACGCGAGCCACAGCGTCAGATTTGGTTTCTGTCGCTTCACGGCAATGCATGTGACGTCCTTGTCTGCCCAGAGTGACTCCCTGCGGTGCACCCGCATCTTACGAGCACAGCGAATGCCACGGGGCTTGCCTTCGAAGCACAGCAAAAGAAGCAGAGGTTGCTCCGGAAGAAATCAGTTCGGATGGCACCATCATCGAGCTGCACATTTGAGGGTGGACGTCACTGCTGTCTGGGCTCTGGGCCCATCGTGCAACGCTTCCAATCAGCCGACGCCTTGATGCAGAGGCGTCCGAGGTCTCACCGAGACTCTGATCAACTTAAGTAGGCTTCGCCTAGGCTTCGCGCAGTCTTCAGTGGCACTCGGCCGTGGTGGTTGTCTCCGCTGCAGCCAAAATGTGCGTTGCCAGAGAGCGGTTGCGAGCAGAAGTTGCTACCGCCGCTCCGCCGGTACACAACGAGTCACGAAGCAATATCTTCCCATGCTTGCCCTCCGACTTGCGCCGATGCGAGATGTCCCTGTAAAACGCTGCTTCACACATGATGACTAGGCACCTCCCTGCCATTCTTCTCGGAGGCCGTACAGGACTGGAAAGCTGTGTTATAGAAAGCATTGAAAATGGAGATGGGTTGGTGAATCAGCGCATAACTGTACGGATCTCCTGTCCAGGAGAACTCCAATCAAACTCCGCCCTCCATTGGCTGAGTCGAGATGTAGAGACGCAGATTCACAAGCGTTTATGGTCTCCCGTGAGACGTTCAAAACTCCGGTAATGGCTCCCAGAGACCCTCAGCTGCTAATTTCCAGTATTCATCATCAAGCAAATGTTGTCTCCCTTCAGCAAGATACGACCTCAAAGGGGCCGTCGAGAGAGCGAGACAAGAGACAACCGGCATGCCCGGCATGCCCCCATCCTTTCTCAGGGCCAGGGCCGATTGCACGGCGTGTCTTCTTCTTGACCATGATCTCCTCCCAGGCAACCGAGGCCGAGGTCACTGCGATGATCGCAGACACGCACCCAAAAAGTGGGGAGGATTGCTGTCCTATGCCTTCTGCTAGCTAGACATGCTACTCGAAGAACAAACGTGGACAGACACTTCAGTCAGCCCCGGCACAGGCACAGCGCCAGCAACATGCGCAGTGAGTCGCAATGGGACTTGCTCATGCGAGTCCTCCGCATCATCGATGACGAGGTTCATGTACCTCCAGTGCAGCGAAGGCCCGACCGAAACAGTACTAGCCTCTACTGGCTTGGAGCTTGGCTCATCGAAGCCCAGGATGCGGCCCTCGATCCGCAAATCCGACTGCTCGTGCAGCCAGACCTGCACCGGACTGCAGATTCTGAGCTCACTCTCTCGAGGCTTGGTCCACCTGCACGCGAGACCGGTTCTGCAGATACCTGAAGATCTGGTTGATGGGTAGGGTCCTTCGGCACGTGACGGCTAGTTCTCAGCTTTGCATCAGCATGGTTCTTGCAACATGCAGTCATGATCTTCTGAAGCTTCTTGTTGCTGATCGCCATGGCTGCAACCGTTTTCTGTGATCGTCTCGTCAGCGTAACCCGGGCTTCTCGTCTTCAGCTTGGGCCGGCAACAGCAAGAGTCATCTGTGCTGAACAACTCCAAATTCCAAGCGTCCCTTCGGCATTCCTGCAGTTTCTCGTGCAGACAGTGACAGATCTTTGGAGCGAGCCGGCCAATCGTGATCAGATGCAGACGTCAGTACCAGCTTCCAGTACTCGCAAATGCCGAGTCAATGAGGAGGCCTACTGAGGACTCGGTTTGCTAGGCGACATGTGCTGCTAATTATGTCTTTTCCGAAAATGTCGAGTTTCTTCATGCTGGTGGACGGCTCACTCAACTCCACCGCCACCAGCTCTGCAATCGTCTGGGTCTCAAAGAACTTCACGACGTCAACGCAAAGTCCTCGACATCAGTCAGACGCACACCAATCTGAACGGAGGGTAGCACTTACGTGTCCTGGGGTCTTGAAGGTGATGTGGCGGCGGTTTGTTGATGCACTGCAGCCAACACGTATTCCTGAAGCAGAGTCCCAAGCAAAAAGCACAAGCGAAGCGACGATGTTAAGAGCGCACAATCTGGGAAATGATAGATCGATCGAGTCTCTCTGAGCAGCCCTGTGATAGCTATACGCTTCCTGGTACATCCGCTGTACCACTTCCATGCGTTCAGATTGGTTGCAGTCCAGGTGATGCCCTTTAAACTCAATAACTCGGGCAGCTTCGGTTGGATCCACACTGTCTTTTCCATTCAAGTTCAAGACGGTGAAGTCACCGCGGGAAGTCCTTTCGGGTATGAAATACTTGGGTGCCATCAGAGCTCCAGCAAAGGCCGAGGGTTTGCTGAGAAGCGGGAACCATATGCAAACCACTAAGAACTCGAACTCCATGGTGCTCGCAACCTCCAGGTCTCGGCAAGCCGCTGCCCTTTCTGGCGAGCGGTGCAGTAATAAGGGGGTGTTCAAGGCAGCCTTGGTGAGCGCGTCTGCCCCACGGTGCGTTGCGCTCAGGAGGATCAGATCTGGCAAGACGTTTCTGGCCGCACGGCGTGCCTTCTTCTTGAGAGTGTCCCGCAATCGGATCTCATGCTTAGTTCCCTGGACCGCTCCATGCATGTGAGAGAGCACCAACATATGCATCTCGAGGTGCCTTAGCTGCAGACTGTCGAACTTGTCACGCTGAGGGCTCAAGCAGCCGCGGCGCGGCTTGAGGATCCGCGCAAATCTGGCACGCTCCTCGACGTCTACCATGCCGCTGCTCGGCAGCAGCAGCTCTGCACTTGTAGCCAAGCCTTGCTCGATCGCCGCCCAGCGGTTGAAGCTGCTGGCCTTTTCGCACCAACAAGGATCAAAAAGGTTCCCTTATTCCCACAACAGCAGCACAAAACTGCCAACTGCCGCTACACGGACCGCACTCGCCTACTTTCGTTTGCCTCCTCGACCTAATAGCGCCCACATCTTTCAATGATTTCCACCTGTGCTTAGTTGCCGCTTCCCTTCCCAGTCTGATTTGTGTCAGAATGAGGATTCTCAGTTTCGTTTATCCTGAGCGTTTGGTATGTGTTGCCGGGGCTTGGGAGTTCGCGGTCGTCACTCATTTAGGCTAGGCTTCAAGATAATACACTTGTACTTCTTCCTGGGTTCCGAATTCAAGCCCTTCGGTTCAACATACCTCAAGCAGGCCATTCTTTTGGATTTACAGGAGTTTGGTGTTTGGCACGCCTGTTAGTTGGCGCTCAAGAAATTTTCCTGCTGCAAATTTCCACGAGGTGCAAGAAGCGGATGCCACATGCCAGAACTCGCTATAAACAGCTCCCACAAAGAGGGGCAAATCGCGCATGCTGCATGCTGTTCATTGCGACATCCTACACAATTGAAAACCCGACGTTGCACCACCGATTCGTGCCAGGGTCGACTCGCACAGATACAAACAACTCTACCAAACTCAATGAGATGCCGAGTTCGCAAACGCCTCGTTCACTCGATTTGCCGCCGCTAGGAGACGATGGCTTGCCCGATGGGGAGCACAAAACCAATCTGTTCTGAACAACAGGCCCAATGTCGAAGAAGAGCGTGCCCTTCTCTTCTGTGCCCATGGAGGGATGGAGGGATGGATGATTGGACGGATGGATGGATGGATGGATGGAGGGATGGAGGGATGGAGGGATGGATGGTGAGCAGATGCAATCTGTCCCTGTTGGACTCTCCCTAATGTTCTGCATTGATCCTTTCGGCTCTTTCCACAAGAGTTCTGCACCTCAGATGTATAGTACAGCAGGCCCTGGGCCTTTTGCTTGCCATCGGCTCCTCTTCTTCTTGATGTCTGATGCTGTGCTTTCATTGTGCATTCGGGGGCCTGGGGGCGCTTGAACCTTCAGGGCTCTTCTCTGAGCCTGGCTCATGGTCCGAGCGAAGTCCCCGTTTTCGCCACTCCCAGAGATGGTGTCGGTCCTCCGCACGAGCGAGCGAGCGAGAGAGCGAACGAGAGCGAGAGAGAGAGAGAGAGAGAGAGAGAGACAGACAGACAGACAGAGAGACAGACAGACAGACAGACAGACAGACAGACAGACAGACAGACAGA
>CAJNDV010018646.1:28951-38963 GCA_905221635.1 Symbiodinium sp. CCMP2456 | reverse complement strand
CCCAGGTCACGACAGATCCATCGCCGAGGATGGCAGCGAAAGCGTTCTTAGAGGCTTGAATCTGCTGCACATTCTTCAGCTGCTTCTGCACAGCATTGCTGTCACCTCCGTAGGAAGACATACCCCAAGTCACGACGGATCCAGTGCCAAGAATAGCAGCAAAGGCTCCTGAAGAGGCCTGGATCTGCGTCACATTCTGCAGCTGATCCTGTACGCTGCTACTGTCACCACCACAGTAAGCATCACCCCAGGTCACGACGACTCCATCTGCAAGAATCGCAGCGAAAGCGCTTCCAGAGGCTTGGACCTGCTGCACATTCGTCAGACGATCCTGCACATCGCTGCTGTCACCACCAAAGTCAGCATTACCCCAGGTAATGACGGAGCCGTCAGCAAGAATGGCAGCAAACGCCCGGTTAGAGGCTTGGATCTGCTGTACATTCGCCAGCTGACCCAGCACGGCACTACTGTCACCACCACGCTCCGCATCTCCCCAGGTCACGACCGATCCATCACCGAGAATTGCAGCAAAAGCAACATCATTGCTTTGGATCTGCTGCACATTCTTCAGCTGATCCTGCACGCCGCTGCTGTCAGCACCACAGTAAGCATCACCCCAAGTCACAACAATTCCGTCGCGAAGAATGGCAGCAAAAGCGCCACAACTGGCTTGGATCTGCTGCACATCTTTCAGCTGATTTTGAACAGCACTGCTGTCACCGCCGGCGAGAGAATAACCCCAGGTCACGACAGTTCCATCGCCAAGAATAGCAGCAAAAGCGTTGCCAGAGGCTTGGACCTGCTGCACGTTCTTCAACTGATCCTGCACCCCACTACGTCACTACTGTCGCCACCTGTTCCAGCTTCACCCCAAGTGATGACAGATCCATCGCCAAGAAGGGCAGCAAAAGCGTTGATGGAGGCTTGGATCTGCTGCACATTCTTCAGCTGATCCTGCACAGCACTGCTGTCACCACCAAAGCCAGCATCACCCCAACTCACGATCGATCCATCGTCAAGAATGGCAGCAAAAGCGCTCATAGCAGCCTGTACAAACTGCACTTCCTTGACCTGTCCCTGCACAGCACGACTATCACCGCCGCTTTGAGCACTGCCCCAAGTCACGATGGATCCATCACCGACGCTGGCAGCAAAAGCGTATCCAGAGGCTTGAGTCTGAATCTGGCTTATGTGCATGGTTAGTGCGTCGCCGTTCTGCACCCCACAATCCCGGATCTTTTCACTTGCAACTAGAAATCTTCCAGCTGCATCCACAAGCCGTCCTGTTCCTACTCCTAGCGCAGTCTGCGCCCGAAGCATTAACATACGCACGTCCTCGCTCAAGCCTGCTGTCAAAGTAGCTGTCTTGCCACTGAGCAGTCCGACGTCCACGGTAAGAGACATTTGGCACAACGGGCACGGAAAGGTTCTGGTGTCAGTTCTTAACCACCAAAGACACAGTTACAGCACTAATGAGGACTTATCGGGTTTAGGACTGGCCTCAAAGTCTGGGTTGTCTTCGAGCATGTCCGTGGTCGCTGCAAACGGCGCATGATTGACACAACATTACTGCGTGAGGAATTGGTAGTTGTTAATTTCGGTGCGTATGACTTGACAACATAAAATCACAACGTGACCATCTCATGTTTGACAAGAAAGCCCAGAAGTACATCGTGCAACTCCGAGATTGGAACGAGCACTGTGGTGCCGAATCGAACAGGCCTGCAGGGAGTCACCATCGTATCCCCAGAGCCCAAAAAAAATTGAAACCGGCGAGGGAGTCGAAACCCCGATCGCCCTAAACCCTGAACCATGAACTTCGACCTTGCCCCCGGAATGCAAAGACGAATGCACGGGCTTTGGTTCCGACAAACAGCTACAAACCTCAAGCAGAGCTATTATAGAAATAACACGTTACAGTGACTTAAAAGTTTTATTATGCACGAGTACTAGATAACAATGCTGGATATATATATATATAGCCAAACTATAATCTTACTAAAATAAGTACCAGCGACAGAGATCTCTAAGGTTCAGAAGGAGCTTCCATGATCGGATAAGAGCAACTGTTCGACTTAGCCAAGGGGCCAGCCATGTAGCCGCATAGTAATGTACGGACCCAAAAAATGACCAATACTATTTGGGGCGGGGGGGGGGGGGGGGGCTCCTTACTAGAAATAGTTGCAGTATAATATGCACCAACACCTTATTCTAAGTATGAAGGCCCATACACAATCCTACTTTGCCACTGAACCCCTGTAACATAAGTACATGGACCTCTAGCCCTAGAGACACACAAGGCAGGGTAATAGTCCTGGGAGCAAGAGCAACGAAAGTACAGCGTGTACGATATACGATTTGGCATCTTTGGCAAGTTCAACATCAGCCAGAAAACGGTTCACACTTCAAACCCAAATCCAGTTTGTGGTTTTGGGGTTTAGGATTTAGGGTTTAGGGTCTAGGGTTTAGGATTCAAGGTTTAGGGTTTAGAGTTTCAGTTCTATTCTTAGATGCTGAGTTCATAAGCCCAGAAAAGTGACTGAGTATTGCTTTACCCTCACAGGGAAGCTGCTGTCTGGGGGCTTTGGCTGTCAATTTGTCTCGGACCTAGCGTTGACAAGGGCTCCTCTCTAACTCTAGCTGTGGCATCGGCGAAATAGATTCATGCTGCAAATGCACCTGGACCCTCACGAAACACCAGGCGATGGGACCGGCGAGACTAAGTACGAATGTCTAGTACAAAGGTCTGAATAGTTTTTGTGATTCCCAGACTTATAACTACATTGTGCGATAGACCACAAACCTACTCAACTTTACCAAGGCCTCTAAAACCCCCAAATGGAAAACTCTACAAGCGCCCTTGCAAGCGCAAGCGACCTGCTAACCCTCACCAACCCTCGACCCATAAACCCTGAACTAAACCCTACCTGTGGCCCAAAAGACGCCACCTCTTCAAACAAGTATATAGACACCCTAATAACTAATAACTATAGGAACCCCAATAAGGTAGGTCTTTCTCCCAGAAACCCTGAACCCTAAACTCCTAAACCCTGAACGAAAGTCAGAACCAAAGGCTGCGAAGCCTCGATGCAGAGGCTTTAGCAATTACAAGGAGGGGTTCTTTCAAGGATCCCCTCTAAAGGGATTCCTTTAAGGGGTTCCTTGGGGATTAAGGGATTCTTTCAGGGTCCCTCTAAGCTGCTTTTTCGGTTACCCCCAACGGGCTCTATCCGTCTGTAGGGGATACTTTACATACTGCAAGGATTTAGTAAGGCCTTCGTATTTGAACAAAGGTTGTGGGGTGAATCTTGCACTAGACCGATATGGGTACTCTTGGGGATGTTTCGTTACTTTACCCCAAACCTTAATACCCATACATGTGTGTACACTTCGTGTGGTTAGGATTTCTGGAAAGCTTACATAGAAGGTTTTGTCCCTATACTTACAGGGTGGAACTTGGAGTTTAGGGTTTCGCGGTTTAGGGTGTAGGGCTCATGGGCTAGACGTTCAGTGTCTTGAGTTCAGAGTAATGTAGGGGCCTCTATAATTAGAATAGGGTTTGGGGCACATTGTATAATAATTATAGTAAGGAACCCCCAAACCCTATTCGAATTACTAAGGCCCCTACATGAACCCTCAAAAAACGAAAGTTGCCGCCTAGAAATTGCTTTGGCCTCCTAACCGTGACTGCCGATCGAAAGGCTGCAGAGCCGGGTTGGGATCAACATTTGGGTGCCGCCAGCTCAGAACCCGTTCTAGTTCTGCATTCAGGGTAGGTAGTCTCTGTGGCTCCAATTACCTGCTGATAATTACTTAAGAGTTATCTTAGTGCAGTTGAAGGGTCAAGTTGTAAGCTTTGCGGCTCCAGGTGGCCACACACCATTTAAAAACACGACCCTCAATCCTTGTACCCGAATGCCGGGCTCAAGACCTTTAGTCGATTCCAGCACCCCTAGACACTCAACCCCCCCTAGTATCCCTGCAGAACCTGAAAGGAACAGTTGAAAAAG
The DNA here is from genome assembly GCA_905221635.1 of Symbiodinium sp. CCMP2456. Classification (NCBI taxonomy): domain Eukaryota; class Dinophyceae; order Suessiales; family Symbiodiniaceae; genus Symbiodinium; species Symbiodinium sp. CCMP2456. Next base: position 34,953 of record CAJNDV010018646.1, on the reverse strand, counting down.
CCCTTATCCCTACACCCGCAAAGGACCCTCAACTTGAAGGACAACCCGGCGCCCGAAATGCTTAATAGGGACCTTATGGGAAGCCCCAATGTAGTAATGAAGCCCCATGTGGTAATGAACCCTAATGAATCCCTGAACCCTACGTCCCTAAAAAAGATTGAAGCACAAGTGGCTTCACGCACTCCTTTGCCCAGGCCATGTTCCCAACCTAGGAGGCAGGACCAAAGTTTTTCGCGTTCAGGCTTTTGGATTTCAAGCTTTAGGGTTTATAGGGTTTAGGGTTGGGGGAATTAAATGAGTTTTCTACGGTGTAAAGGGCGGGACAGGGTGTCGTAGATTAACTATAATGTGAATTCCTAAACCTCAAACCATAAACCCTGAACCCTAGACCTGAAAGAAACAACCAAGACCCTGAACCTTAAAGATTCCCTTGTGGTCCGTGTACTCCACAACACCCTCTTGTAGTTATTCAGACCCCTACCCCTGAGGCCCAGTACCCTGGCCCAAAAAAGTTTAAACTTTTCTTTTAGTAGGGGGTTTAATATACCAGAAAGCTTAAAGTTTACCTACTGGGCTCCTAAGCTACCAACGGCTGGGGGCTCATGGAGGGCTTTGGGGGGTTTACGGCTCTTGGTATCGATCTTATGGACTAGGGTTTATGGTCTTGGGGCCTGAGGTTGGGTTTAGAGTCTTAGGGCTTACAGGGTCTAGGGTCCAGGGTTTGGGGGTTAAGTATTCCCTGAACACCTCCTAAACCCTAAACCCTAAACCCTATAAACCCTCAACCCTTCGCCAAGGGCTGCAGGCTGAGGGGCACAGGGTGGTCGACTTAAGGAGACGTGCTGAACGGTCTTGGTGGCTTGGAGGCTTACGGGGCTTCGGGGTGTAGACGGTTGGGATTTTGGGGCTTTAGGGCTTAGGGCTTGAGGTTCTCTGAGCTAAGTGGCTTGCGAGTTTTAGACTGTTGGGGTTCTCTATGTTTTTCGGGGAGCCGAGGGTAGCTATACCAGGGGTTTGGGTTTAGGATTTAGGGTTTAGGGGTTTGGGTTGAAACAAACATATACCATTGAAGCATCGCCCTCGATTTGAAAGTGCATCGAAGGCATCCGTAAACCCAAAAACCCTAAACCCGATAGACTAGAGATCCGAAGGTTCCAAAAGCGCCATCAATTTGCGACAGCCGCTCGGTTGACACTATATAAACAAATAAGTAAATAAATAAATAAATATATATATATATATATATGTATGTATATATATATATATGGGTAGTTCTCTAAGTTAGGGTCCCTTTGTAGGTTCCTACCATAGTACGGCACCCTTACAAACAGGACCCTGCCTTTTGCAGCTTCCCGGTTTAGGATTCACCAACGGAGCAGCTACTCCTAAACCCTAAACACTAAACCCTTGTGCAGCAGGCTTCTCTCGCCCGGCACTGCCGTAAACCCTAAACCCTTAACACTAAACCCTAAAACACTAAACCCTAAAAACTAAACCTTAAACCCGAAACACTAAACCACAAGTTCTCAGGCCAAAGAGTTTCAGAGTTCAGCATCCTGTCAATCGAAGTGCTGTGACTTTTCGAGCCCCAAACGGCGTAACGTAGGAGCCTGAATAATTAGAACAGGGTTTTGGGGTTTAAAGGGTTCCTTAAAGGGTTCTATACGGGCTACGGCTACGATAAGGGCTTAGGGTTTGGGGGCCTTCAGAATTAGAATAGGGTTTTGGTGCTACAATCATAATAAGGAGCCCCCAAACAAGTATAGGTAGTAATTATTCAGGCCCCTATATTACCCTTGTGGAAGCGACGTCCGCCAGCACTACCCCACGACCAATAACGGCAGCAAAAGCGCCAGGACGCCCCTGGCTCTGCTGGACATTCTTCAGCTAGGGTTTAGGGTCTAGGGTTTAGGGTTTAGGGTTTGGGGTTTAGGGTTATCCTGCACAGCACGACGGTTACCACCGCCGCCATGCGACACCGTAAGAGCCGCAAGAGGCTTGAATCTCCGCTTGAATCTGCTGCACATTCTTCAGCTGGTCCTGCACAGTTCTACTGTCACCACCACTCCCAGCGTCCCCCCAGGTCACGACCGATCTGTCAGCAAGAACGGCCGCAAAAGCGACGCGAGTGGCTTGGATCTGCTGCACATGCGTCAGCTGATCCTGCACAGCACTACTATCGCCACCATGCCAAGCATCACCCCAGGTCAACACAGAGCCATCTCCGAGAATGGCAGCAAAAGCGGAATCAGAGGCTTGGATCTGCTGCACGTTTCTGAGCTGACCCTGTGCAGCACTACTATCGCCACCATGCCCAGCATCACCCCAAGTCACAACTAATCCATCGTCGAGAATGGCTCCGAAGTTACGACAGATCCATCGCTAAGAATGGCAGCAAAAGCGTGTCGAGAGGCTTGAATCTGCTGCACGTTCAGCTGATCCTGCACAGCACTACCCCAGGTCACGACCGATCCATCGCCACGGACAGCCGCAAAGGCGCTGCTGGAAGCTTGGATCTGCTGCACATCCTTCAACTGATGCTGCGCGGCACTACTGTCTCCACCATGCCAAGCATCACCCCAGGTCAAGACGGAGCCATCTCCGAGAATGGCAGCAAAAGCACCGCGAGAAGCTTGGATCTGCTGCATGCACATTTGCCAACTGATCCTGCGCAGCTGCGCTGTCACCGCCGTGGCCAGCACGACCCCAAGTCACGACGGATCCGTCCTTGAGAATGGCAGCAAAAAAAAAAGCCAGTGGCTTGGATCTGCTGCACAGTCTTCAGCTGATCCTGCACCGTGGGGTGATGCAGGGGCCGGAGGTGGCTGTAGCGGCACTACTGTAACCCCCGGCGCCTGCATCACCCCAGGTCACGACCGAACCATCACCCAGAATGGCAGCAAAAGCTTCACGAGACCCTCGAACTTGAACTCTGCTTATGTGTAAGGTCAGCGAGTCACCATTCTGCAGTTCGGCAACCCTGACCGATGCGCATGCATCCAGAACTTTTCCAAAGGAGTCCACCAGCCGTCTTCTTCCGACTCCAAGCGCCGTCTGCGCCCGGCGTTTCAACGTTTCCACATCTTCATCCAAGACCGTTTTGTTGCTGTCTTGCCACTCAGCAGTCGGACGTCCACAGTAATCGACATGGCGCGAGGCGAAAATCTACAAGCGGCTTGCAAGGTTCGAGGGGTTCGGGTGTCAGGATCTAGGCTCGGGTGGGTTTGAAGGAATTCTGCGGTCATGTACTCTTTTCCGAGAGGATGTAGGGGCGACTGCAACACCTCGCACCATTTCCGCGAACATCAGCAGCCTTGCTTGTCTTACTGCTGCTCCTGCTATTCCGCTTGCAACTACTGTTGTGATCAACTAGTCCCCTGTGAACGGCATTGCCAAGGGATTCACCTAATAAGCTAAGCTCTACTTCCAAAGATGCACATCCCCATACAGCTCTGTGAAAACATATATAGTAGAAGCCAGAAAGTTGGAAAACGATAAGCCTCATGCCCTTAAGTGCTTGGCAAGTTACCGAAGCTTCGCACTCTACCCCTGAGACAAACCTTACAGATATGGTATGGAACCCTGCAACATCCGAACCACATCCCCAGAAACCCCTACAGCTCCACGTGCTGCGGCTTTGCCGAAGTTCCATGGGTATTGGCCACAGAGGCTGCGGAAAAAATGCCGATCTCAGAGTTCTGGGATGTAACCCTAAATTCCAAGTCAATAAACCCTAAACTCTCGCATTCCTGCAAGCTTGGCGTTTAGGGTTTAGGCTGGGGCCCGGGAGGGTGCCCAAAACCCTGAACCCCTAAACCCGAAGACAACTGAAATCACAACGCTCGTGCTTCGAGTTGCTCCCATGGGTGTGCCCACAGCATGATACCACTCCTGCACCAACTCCGGCATGCTGTCCTTTGGCGGCGCAGGGAGCGTCGGGTAGTAGGAGCGACAAAATTTGGGGGGTTCCCGAAAATAGGGGACCCTAATATAGCACCCTAAATGGTAGGATCCTTATTATAAGTACCCCAAAATAAGGTACCCCTTATTTTCGGAAACTCCCATTTCGAGAGAGATTGTGGGGGATTGCTACAAAACCTGTATTGGGATTTGCTGGGATAGTGTTTCACAATTAAACTCTATGGTTGACTTGTATTCTGCTAAAACGGCCACTATGTTTCCCACTGCGTCCCCTAACAGTGTAATGTAGAGGCCTTAATGATCAGAATAGGGCAGTTTAGGGTGAATAATAACTTTAACAACGGATCCAAAACCCTATTCTAGTTATCATGGCCCCTACAGTACTGGATGGTCCCCGGGGCCTGCCACTCCCCAATAGATTGTTTAATCACCGGGGTGTAAGCGCCACCCGCAACCCTGCAGCAGCAGTAGTAGTAGTAGTAGTAGTAGTAGTAATAATAGTAGTAGTATGACGGCTTGCAAAACCGACCGTCCATCTGAGAAAGTCAAGAACACACGTCCGCAATACAACCTGGTTGTCCAGTAGCAGGGGGAACTAAACGTAAACCTTTGGGATTAAATGGGCAAAGGTTAAACGTGAGCTATACTCTACTACTAAGAGACACGGCACATCACTGTGCAAACACGATCTGAAGCGAAACCTCGCACCTTCCACGAGGAACGCTATGAACCGCATCATGAAACTGATGAAACGCCGCATGTAGGGTTTCGACTCTCACGCTCGCACACGCCGGCCGGGCAGGGTTTAGGGTTTAGGGGTTTAGGGTTTAGGGGATCAGGAAATCATGAATGTTTGATTTGCTGCAGAAGCATCAATGGTGTCATTGCCGTAGATGCGTGTTCTGGCCTGGCATTGGCTGCCAGTGTTTCGGGTAGCAGCTTGGGGCCACTGGTCTAGATTGCCCCAAAGCCAGAACTCCAACGCAAAGAACAGTACCTGCTGATATTGGGGTCGATATAAAACCCTTGAAGGAACACAGACGCCAGACAGTTGGAACATTGATTTTCCTCATGCCCTTAAAGGTAAAGCAGACGGAATCCTGGCACTGATCATCCTTACCCAGGGACGCCAATACCCCTTAATTAAGGAATATACCTTAAATTATAATAGGATCCCGAATATGATTTAAAGTATATTCCTTAATTAAGAGATATTGGAGTCTCTGGGTAAACCATGTTCCAACTTTCTGGGCTTCGCTGCCAATGGAACCCTGTTTCCAATAAGAAGTTCGCCGTCGGGGTTCATGGCTTGCCGGCGACTGACAAGCAGTTCGGCCAACACAGGAAGCCGGTTTTGGGTTCAGGGTTCAGACGAATTTGAAGGTTAGGGTTTTTGGATGCTCAAACTCGGACAATTTCAGGCGAGGTCTGCAGACAAATTGGCAATACTCCCATGCGAGCGCATCGTGGCTGAATATTGTTTGGGCTCTCGCAAACCGGACGAAGAATGTTGAGGGTTTTTGGGATCAGGGCGTTTGAGTCTTGTGGGATACGGTTTTTTGGCACAAGAGACAAAACCAACCTGAATTATCCAAACGCTTCGAGCATCAAAGTGAAGAGGGTTCTGGCTTTGGCGAGGTGTCTTGGCTAGGACTTCCTCAAAACCCCAAACCCTAAACCTCCATAAGCCGTAAAACCCAGCCTCCAACACCCTCAATCTTCATGAGCCCTGAACACGAAATCCTAGACCCCAACCACCGGAAACAGGGAAGCAGGTTTTGAGCTTGAAGATCGGGCAGAGGCTCACGGGATGCAAGCCCAAGAGCCGGATTGTCCACTCAGGCTTAGTAGCGGTAGCACGGTAGCGGTAGTGGAAGTGCTGGTGATTATGGCAGTTGTAGTGGCAGTGGTGTAAGTGTAACATAGTAGTCGTCGTCGTAGAAGTAGTAGCGGTCGTAGTAGTAGTAGTAGTAGTAGTAGTAGTAGTAGTAGTAGTAGTGGCGGTGGTAGTAGTGGTAGGAGTAGTAGTAGTAGTAGTAGTAGTAGTAGTAGTAGTAGGTAGTGAGTAGGAGTATCTGACT
>CAJNDV010018646.1:14781-27480 GCA_905221635.1 Symbiodinium sp. CCMP2456 | reverse complement strand
GGGGGGGGGGGGTCGTCTCAGGCTTCGTATGTAGAACAGTCAGGGGTGTTATCAAGCGACCTCGCTGAGACGGTTTCTGCCGCTGCAGGCTGCATGACGCTGCAAACGCATGCTTTCTTCACTGGTAAACATAACATCTCTGGATGCAGGACATGCATTGTGGCTCTTTGGATTCTTCTGCACCCTGACCTAAGACTCAAACACATGAGTCGTAGTAGCGTGGAAGAATAACCCCAACATGAACTTAGTGCACATAAATTAATATATATATATATNNTATGTATATATATATATGTATACTGTATACATATTGAACAATATACAATACATGCAACGTATCGTGTATATTAAACATATGCCAGAATGAATGCTCTCCGCATCCATCGGCTGGTGCGCTGCTAAGAGGCCGACCGGCGGGCACCAAGCCGGAGCTCGAGTGATGTAGGCCCCTAGGGTTTAGGGTTTAGGGTTTAGGGTTTAGGGTTTAGGGCCTTCATAACTAGAACAGGACTTTACCGTATGCCAGGCTTACAAACAAATTGAGGAAGCCGCAGGTATAATGTAAGTAGCTCTTCAGGCGCCTATGTGTGCTTCCCAACCTCAACCCTAATTACACCCTAAACCCTCAACCTCAGGGTTCCTAGATGTAGCGTTTAGGGGTTAGGGTTGGGGGTTTAGGGTTTAGGGTTTAGAGCTTGGGTGGTTTAGGGTTTAGGGTTCCTGGATTTAGGATCCTTAGCTAGTTGATTTGGAAATCTCGGGTCCGCCGATGTGTGCTTTAAGGTTTAGGGTTTGGGCTTTCCGTTTTGAATAGGTTCTGCTAGGGAACGTAGGATTTTGGATGTTTGGGTACTTCGAGTTTTAACATGTGGTGCATTGCGTGGTTGGAGAAGAATGTAGTTCCAATTCGCTCTCGAACCCGCAACGTAACTTGAATAGGGGTTTGGTGTAATCTTCTACTGATATTGTAATAAGGAAGCCCCCCAAAAAATACGATTGGTCCTTCTTTAGGGTTTGGTGGTAATATTATACTGTAGTTATATTGAGGAACCCCCCAAAACAGTATTGGTACTTCTTTAGGCCCCTACATTATTTCTTGGAAGCCCGAAGCTCAGAGCCCGCCGGAGAGTTCATGAGAGGTGCGAGTCAGGTTCACGTCAGTGCGCAGCAACCTGGGGAAGATGTCTGGGCTTCCCTGGAGCAGTCGAAGTAGACGGCAACAAATTCTAGATCCATCCATCCATCCATCCATGCAAGCATACATACATACATACATACCTACATACATACATACATACATACTAACATACATACATACATGCATACATGCAGATTGGTTCTTTCTTTTTGCTTCATACGTAGATGCATACGTACCTCGCAAGCCCTCGTAGCTCCGTGCTGAGCCAATCTCCCGCCTTGCGCTTCTTGGACTCGCTGGAAGAGGAGGAGGAGCTGGAAGAGTTGTCATGCGACCTCGGTTTGGGACTCGAGCCCGAAGCCCTAAGGCTTTAGGGTTTTAGGGTTTAGGGTTTAGGGCTTTAGGGTTTTAGGGTTTAGGGTTTAGGGTTTAGGGTTTCAGGTTTTAGGGTTTTAGGGTTGAGGTTTTTAGGGTTTAGGGTTTAGGGCTAATTCTTGTCCTCCCAAAGGCCTCTTCTTTGCATCCGGCGCGGGGGTGGCACGAGGCTCGCCACTTGGACTCCTTGGATGCATGATGTTGTTGAGTCAGGGTTTAGGCTTCGGTCTAGGGCTTCGGGTGTTACGATGTGGGATTTAGGGCATATGGTTGTTGGAGAGCCTTAAACCCAGTTCGCATGGATGCTGAGTATCTGCCTCAGACGTCCTACCGGGTGTTATAAGGGTTTGGCGAAGGCTTTCTGGTCTCACTGGCTTTTTGGGGAGGATTTGGGAGCGGTGGGTTCTTGAAAGCTGGGTCGTGGCAAAATGCATCCCACTACCTGTGGCCGGCTAGCTATTTTAAGGGTCCTCCTCGGTTTGAGTTCAGGGCTTTGGGTTTAGGTGCCTTTTGGTCACGAAAGCTTCGGGACCCAGAGACACCAAGCTGCCTTTGAATAAACCGTGAGCACACTTAAGAGCGCTTCCAGAACACGTCTGCTTGCGAAGGGTGCAGTGGTTGTTGTAGTCATTCTTCTCACATCAAAACGCCCCGAACTTTCTGGGTAGTTCTCTAAATGAGGGTCAATGTTTAGGTCCCTCCAAAATAGTACGGCACTCTTACAAAAATGGACCCTATACGGGACCCTAGTTTAGACAACTACCCTTATAACCCTAAACCCTAAACCCTAAATGTCGCGCCCCAGTCGCCTGGACGAGTCACTGTCACGAGCGGCAGCCTGCCCGGCAGGGAGAGTTTTGGAAGCCCCGAGGCTTTGAGCCCAAGTGCAGGCATGAACAAAAATCCTGGGTCCCAAGGATGTAGGTATTTAAAGGATCATGAGACTTAGTAAGTAGGGTTATAACTAAGGTAACTATACTTCTAACCCCAATTAGGGGACTTATAATCTTACTAAGTCCCATGATCCTCCAAGTAGTGAAAGAAACACCAACCACCAACTGACATGATAGTATCCATCATGACTTGAAAAACGAGACTATCGCCTTCCAAGTCATGCACTCCGTCAGATGTGAAGGACGGCTTGGGAGGAGCTGCGGCGTTAGACCATACATACGGCTCTGAAGGCTGCTGAGGGTACAACTTGTGGCGATACGTGGTTTGCAAGGTGTTCGACGAAAAGTACGTAAACCCAACGATATCAGGAAACAAGACGGCAAGAGTCGATAAAACCTTATAAGCATTCTGGCTCTTGCCACTTTGTGGTGGAGCCATGGACAGATCCTGCGCTCCTGGATGTTGTCCATCGTTCCTGGTGCCAGCACCAGGAGTGGGCTGCGGGCATTTATACCCCACACATGGGATGGGCCATATGGATCATATAAGTTGATATAAATGTGTTGAGGCTAAATGAGCCGGCTGCTGCCAGGAATAGTTGGCCATGGTCGCCAAAACGCCGCGCGGTCCGGAGCATTCCCTACCTGGTGCCAACCAGGCAGAGGGGCACGCTTCTTGGGCTTAAGAGAGCAACCCACATCCGAGATAATATGTTCATACGTTTGAACACTGGAGCGAGATTCTGGCTCCATGTGGCCGGATCCTGATGCGCTGCGATGCGGCCCCTGAGGAACCTGGTGTCAGAACCAGGCTGAGCAGCAATGGGGGCGCTTTGGCTTTGACCCGATCCACAAAGTGTGGCTTAAAGTACTTACCTCTGGCCGCATCAACTGTCATGCCTGTACAAGACAAGCATTACTTTTGCGAATGGCTACCAATTCAACTCGGCTCAGCCCGAAACAGCTGCGAACCATGCTAAATATCCCTAAGGGTCCATGTACCCAAATAGTATACACATTGGCCCTATATAGGGACTACATTAAGGCCAAAGTATATGCTATTTGGGTACATGGACTCTTAGGGTATTTTCCACACCAAGCACTGGCAAATCGGAGCCTCTGTGCGGTGGGTCGCCAAGGCACAGTGGAAAAGGTGCATCCGAATGCTCGTGCTCTGAGAACACTACAAGCCTTGCTCCTGAGCTCTACCTTGGCAGAAGCCACGCGTCGCGTTCTGATGGATGGGGGAGGCGAGTTAAGTGTCCATAGACGAAATCAAGGTGCATGTGCCATGGGTCTCTGGACTCTCTATATCTTTGCAGCACACATGCGCTTGCAACAACAAGCTCTGAGGCACGTGCTCGCAAAGTGAATGCGCATAGGTCCCTGGAGTTTGCATCCCACCATGTGGGCAAGAACATCTGAATCCGTGGGCTTAAGCTGTTTTAGGGCTATACGAGGCTTGTCCATGCTACTAGCCTTGTAGAAGAATTGGAGGTTTATGTATGGATCAGGATTATGGAAAGCCCCCTTGCAAATGTAGACAGGAGCCGCGCAGCCATCGACAAGATGTGACGAAAGGTCGCCGTCGGTCGAAAGGTCGCCGAGTTTTGCGGTTCTGGGAAGTCAAGCACTGTTCCCTCCCGGTCCCCCAGGGCACGCTGACTACAACTCACATGGACAGCGGAATGGCAGCACAGAAGCTACAGTGTGTGAGCGCAGGTCCGATTGGCCTTTCTGGCAACTCTACACACATAGCACTCCCCCCAAGTTGCGAGGTTCCATCAGGACCTCAGGACTTGCAAGCAAGGCCAGCGTCTCTTGCTTGCACGTTGGACGGGACGCTCCACAAGGATTGTTTTCCGCGGGATCTTACTTCTAATCTATAGTATGTAAACTCTGCAAGATGTGTATATATATATATATATAAATATGTACATATACATATATATATATATGTATATATATACTCACATACATACTTCTAGCCCAAGGCCATAAGATGAGAAGGCAGCAGCTGCGACTGCCCTACTGAAGGCAGCAGCTGCGACTGCCCTACTTACCAACACTCGAGTACTTCGAAGGCCATTACATTACCGGCCTCTATGAGAAATTGATCTAGTTGCGGCTGCCTTGTATCGGTTCTTTATAGAGCTTTCTTATGGGGTACAGACGGGTTTCGGGTTCTGGATGGAAAGCCAGCCTTTCGCAGATGGCGAGAGTCTAGCATAACAGGATCGCGGCGATTGCCAGCCATCGGCTTCTGAAACCTGTCTCTACCTGGACAAAACGGCGAGCACTGGGCAGCCAGGACCGCACAAGAGAAAAAGTGTGGACTTAACAGCCCTCGAAAACCAACCGTAGCTTCTTTTCTGGCCATTACTTGGGAGTAGGGTTCCAAACAAGGATCGTGGTTGTTATGTATTCTTGGGGGTCTGTAGCGTGGAGTAGGTAGAGGGTCGGTTCATGGCTTTCGATATTACAGTGGCCTCTGCTGCTTCTCAGCACCAGGGCAAAACCAAAAGGGCACCCTGGACTTCAAACCCTGAAACAACGACCCCGAGCAATTTAACCCGGCGGTTCCCGGCCTTGCCACGGAAAAGTATTGTCTGCTGTCGCTCCTCCTCACGCTGACGGATCACCTTGGTTTAGGAATTTGGTGCGTGGTGGCTGAAGATTTCAGGGGTTTAATTGAGTCCCGAAGCTTGTGGATGCTGGGAGGCGCGAAGCTGCTGGGGTGTCGGCCGTAGATTCAACAGCAGACGCAAGGACTTGTCTTCAAAAAGCGCAACAGATGGAAGCTTCTTGGACCTAAACCCTGTTTGCAGATCTTGTAGACCCCTAGAGTATAATATCCCAAAAAAGTTGGAAACCGGATTAAGGACAAATAGTGCTGGGATTTCTTATACGCTACTCTTAAGGATTGAGGCCATTGGGTTTCCAACTTTCGGGCTTCTACTCTAGGCCGAAACCCTGACAACAAAGACTCTCTAAGCTAGAGTATTGCTCCAAGCCTAGTAACCCTAAGTTAAGGTCCATGTACCCAAAATAGCATATACTTTGGCCTTAATGTAGTCCCTATTTAGGTACTTTGGGGCCAATGTACATACTACTTGGGTACGTGGACCCGTAGGGTAAGACTCATGGACGGGCAAGGTCCAGTCATCAGGTGATGATTTCGGACCCCAACACCCTCCCTATTAGAATAGGGTTTTGGGGGTTCCTTATTATAGTTATAGTATAATAGACCGCGAAACCCTATTCTAATTATCAAGGTTTATGAACTACCAGTCAAATTTCAGATCCGGCTGGCCTCTCGCACCATATCCTGAAAACATGCAGGCTGAGGCTGGGCTGGTAAGACACCACATGTTACGTTTCTCGGGTATCTGGCCCGAGGGGCACCAAATTAAATCTCTTGACACATGAATACCGACGGCGAAAGATGCAGCAATGCAGCTAATGTACCCCACCTCCAGCATATAGGCAGGCATTCGTGCGTCTATGTATCTGAACGAATGCATGCAGGCAGGCAGGCAGGCAGGCAGGCAGGCATGCATGCATGGGAAGAACGCAGTACGACGCTGCTGCGAGGCTCCTCCCCAGCAAGGATTCTATAGGCCGATTTGCGATACCCCTATGCCCTAAACCCCTCAACCTACAACCATCGTAAGTTTAAGGGGAGGGACCCCTATAAGGGACCCCTAATCCTAATACCCTATATACCCCTTATACACCCCTTATATAGTCTCATAATATATAACCCCAAGGGTCCCTTTAAGGGTCCCTCCTCTACCTTAAGAACCCAAAACCCACTTTTTTGTAGGTTCGATTATAAACCCTAATATGGGATTTATAGGGACCCTACAAAAAAGTAGGTTTTGGGTTCTTAAGGTAGTCCCTTGAAAGGCTCATGCTTCGCAGTCCTCGTCCGTGATGCCTTGCATCACCAACTCGCGCCGGATCTGCGAGGGAGGACGCTTCGGATGCTGGGTTCAGGGCGTTTAGGGTTTAGGGTTTAGGGTTTAGGGTTTAGGGTTTAGGGCTGATCTTGGGTTTCCCGTTTAGGCTTTTTCAAAAACATAGGTTTAAGGTGTATGAAAAAACATAGGTTTTAGGTTTTTTAATAACGAGGCTCTGGTCGTTTGATTTTATCTTTCGATTTGCTTTCGAAAACGATGTGCTGGTTCATCAAATCTGTGGCGGGTTAGGGTGCTGGGTCCGTGGGGTGTATAGGGCCCTCCTGGGCAAGCCCCAAATAAACTAAACCCCTAAACCCTATGCCCTAAACCCCAAAGCAGGTACTATGTTTATACTTGGAGCCTGTGGAACTGAGGGAGGCTCAGCTTACCTATTGCGCATTCCTTCAAAGGGTACTATGGGATTCTATAGTAGGGTACCCCGTTGAGGCCTGCTATAGGGTTCTATAATAGGGTCCCCTTTAAGGGTTGCTTTGAAGGGCTTCCAAAGGGATCGTATCACGGTCTTACAAGGTCCATGTACCTCTGCAGTAAACACTTAGGCCCAGGCCTCAAAGGGGTTCCTAGTATATGGGTAGTTGTCAAAATTATGGTCCCGTTTGGGGTACCCTAAATAATAGGTGCCGTATTATAATAAGGACCCAAGAGGGACCATAATTTTGACAACCACCCATATGGGTACTTTAGGGCCAATGTTCTACTATTTAGGTATATGGACCCTTAGGGAACTCTAATTGCTTTCAAGCCTGAGCCTCTAGGGAACCCCATGTATACAAGCAGTACTTACTTTGGATCCTGAAAGCCTAGGAATACTCTCTTCTCTGAGCTGCCTGGAGTCTTGGGGCATACCTTAAGAACCCAAAGCCTACTTTTTTGTAGGGTCCCTATAAATCCCATATTAGGGTTTATAATAAGAGCCTACAAAAAAGTGGGTTTGGGGTTCTTAAGGTAGGGTATCAGATGTCACCGGCACAGAAAATGCATATCCATAGCGCAAACACCGGAACGCGGCAAGCTTGAACTGCGGTGCCAGAAGCCCCGAAAGCCTCAACACCAAATCCAACCCGAAAGCCTAACCAGAGGCCTTGTGTTTAGAGTTTAGGATTTACCTTAAGAACCCAAAACCTACATTTTTGTAGGTTCTTACTATAAACCCTAATATGGGATTTATAGGGACCCTACAAAAAAGTAGGTTTGGGGTTCTTAAGGTAGGGGTTTAGGGCGGGTATAGGTTTGCATCGGGCAGTAGAGGTGCTGAAGCCGAATTCCTCAACCCAATGCTTGCTTTGCTACGCGTCTCATCACTGAGACTCCTTCCAAGTGATCTGCCCCTAACCGCCAAACCCCAAACCCTAAACCCTAAACCCTCCCTAACCCCCAAATCCTAAACCCTAAAGCCCCTAAATCCTGAAGTACGGAATCGGTCTTACGACCGGTGGCCTACAACCAGGCCCGAAGAGCAAACCGGGATCACCTCCTAGATCCTGAGCTCGGCTTAAGGCTTAGGGCTTAACCATCCTTTTTGCCGAACCCTTATACCCCTACACCCAGAAAACCCTAAACCCCTACACCCTAAATGGCCAAGAAGGGTTTGGGATTCAGAAATTAAACTTCAAAATCACCAACCCTTCTGGGCCGTTTAGGATTCAGGGTACAGTTATGCCCTGCAGGATTCAAACCAAGCCAAACCCATCGATTTCGGACATCGATTTGTGGGGCTCTTCAGAGGTCCGGCCCCTCGGTTCTGGGATAACTTCGCCTTGCGAAGGCCATTAGAATTGAGTACAGGATGTAATTGTTATAGGGCTTCGGTGTTTTGTTTATGTGTTTTTTTGGTGGGCCCTTTTGCAAAGGAATAGGAGGGTTTAGGAATTAAGAGGAAGGGAGCACCGAACAACGAGCTGTATGCTCAAACTTGGGAAACTACAAGACAAGGCATTTCACCGCCGGCAAAACCGACTGTACTTATCCACTACAACCCTAAACCCTAAACCCTAAAACCAAACTGCCTTTGCCCTGAACCCCTGGAACTGAACCCTAAGGCCTCATGAGTAGGACATCTTTGCCAAGTGGCGGCTTGTCGCAGGCTCCACGTCGCCGGCACCAAAGGCGCTGAGGACGGCACGGCGCACCGCGGCTGGCGCGGTCCAGCGCTCCTGCGGGGTTAGTTGGGGGGTTTACTTGGAGGTTCGTGGGAGTTAGTAAGTACAGTTATAAGTACCTTAATTGGGTTATAAGTAATTATAGGTATAGTTACCTTATTTATAACCATAGTTGCTAAGTCCCATGAACTCCTAAGTAGGGTTTAGGGTTTAGGGTTTTAAAATTAAAGATTACAGTTAGGGCTCGGGATTTAGTGTCTATATACTGAAGATCTAGAGTTTTGGGCTTTTCCGGCAACGCTGGTCACTTGTGACTTTGTTCTACCGAACTAAAACCCTGAGAACCGTTACTCAGCGGAAACCTTGATGTAGAGCACCTACCATCCAAAGTGGAGCTTGATGAAAGGGTCCCCATAAACTACCCGGAGACTCCAAAATCCCTTGATGAGGGAATAGACCTCAATTATAGAGCGATCCCTATTATGATTTAAGATGTGTTCCTTGCTGTGAGGGGTTTGAAATTCTCTGCCCCGTGAAACTATTTGCGCCTTCATGACCTTGGAAAATGCACTAGAAAACAAACGGCCAAACACTTGACAAACCATTCTGGGCTTGGAGTTTGCTGAGCTGCTTCCCAAATCCCAGCACCCCACTCCCGCCTTGCATTCTGCTGCCTTGGCGTCCGGAGACAGCCACCACCTTACTGAATTGAGATGCTGGGCTCAGGATTCCGGGATCCTAAATCCCAACCCTAAACCCTAAACCCCTAAACCCTAAACCCTAAAACCCCTAAAACCTAAACCCTAAACCCGAAACCCTAAAGTAGCTTCTTGCTCCATGAAACCCTCAGCACCGGCTAAAGCCCTACACACCAAAGTCTCCCTAAACCCTAGGCCCGCGGCCAGGCCGAACACTCTAAACCTTAATAGGGTTTAGGGTTTAGGGTATAGGGTTAAGGGTTTAGGGTATAGGGTGTAGGGTTTAGGGTTTAGGGTATATAGGGTTTACTGAAGACATCTTTCTGAACAAGTTCGGCTGGCTTTCCCTGATTTCGTGCAAGTTCGGCGCTCTCAGGTGTCTCTTGGACTGAAACGAAGATCACAACTGGGCCTTGTTTTAGGTTTTAGGGCTTAGGGGGACTAGGATTTAGGATCTAGGGTTTCGGGCTTAATGTAGGGCAGATTTATCGTTTCGGGGGCCGCCCAGAGGCCCGTAGGACGAGGAATTACCTGAAAAGCAAAAGGACAAGGCCTTGTGCGCATGTAGTCCTTGAAGGATTTAGGGTTTAGGGAATCAAGTAGAACCTGTCAAAAACCCTCCTCGAAAGCCCAGCTTGGCTGCCAAGATGCGCGGCTGCACCGCGTCCGCTCACCTCGCAACCTTGCCGGTTTAGGGCGAACCATGATGGGGGGGCTGGGGCAAGGGACGTTCGCGACAGGTGTCGTTTCCTGAAACATGCCCTTGTTTGCCTGGCATGCCGTATTAGTTATATTAGTAAAAACACGTCTAACAGTGTAGACAAACAAACTTATCAGTAGGCAGATAGATAGACAGCTCGATACACTGACAGACAGACAACCAGACAGACAGGTATATTGTGTCGAAACATATACATATGTATATGTGCGTACAGTATATACAAGATTCACATACATACAAGCATACGAACATATGTGCGTGCATGCATGCATATGTATACATACATATACATGCATACATACATGGCGACTTGCCCAGCAGAGACCCTCAGGAAAGAGACTACTTTTGTCTTCTGTTGAGATCTAAGACGGAGCCCCAGGGGAAAGGAAGGAAAAATGCCACTTGAGAGAACTCTAAACTAAACCCTGAATCCAAATTGCTGAAAAGGGGCTACGGACCCATCGACTATGGGGCCTAGAGCCAAGACCCCGAAGCCTGAAATTTAAGGCCGAAAGACCGGAAGCAATAAACCTGATAGCCCATCAAACCTTAAACCCAAAAGCCCTTTTACCAATAGCCCTAAACCCTAAACCCATACTAGAACCCTCGAACACCACAAACCCCCCGAAAATCCGAACCTCTGCTCCCTCATGCCCGAGGACGGCACTTTTCCGCAGGAAGCGCAACACCTGGAGTACTATACCCTAACTGTCCATGTACCCAAATGGTATATACTTTGGCCTGAATGTAGTCCCTATATAGAGGTACTTTAGGGCCAATGCTCTACTACTTGGGTACATGGACCCTTAATAATGGGGCCTTAATTAGAACAGGGCTTTGGGGCCCGTTATACTATAATTATAAGAAGCCCCCCCCCCCCCCCCCNNATAGTACTGGTAATTATTTAAGCCCCTATATTATATCCTAAACCCTAACTCCTAAACCCTAAACCCCTAATTTATTTAGGCCCCTATAGTATTAAGGGTTTCCAGGGGGTTTTGGGGGGGCTCCGAAATGACTAGGTTTGGGGATCGGCGCTTCGGGCCTCTAGGAACTTTTTAGGGGTTTAGGGTTTGGGGTGGAGCTTTTTGGGCTTTAGGGTTTAGGGTTTAGGGTGGAGCTTTTTGGGGTTTAGGGTTTGGGGTGGAGCTTTTTGGGCTTTAGGGTTTTTTGGGCAGCACAATCACTCTGAGCTCTTCAGGGTTTAGGGTTTGCGGTTTGGGGTTTAGGGTTTGGGGTGGAGCTTTTTGGGGGTTCGCAAAGTCTGTGGGCAAGGTGTTGACATGCTTTGCATTGAGGAAGCAATACTTTCTAGGGTCCTACTATGTAGGCTATACTTAAAGATTCAGGCTCGGGAACCCAAGCCGAACTGGTGCGTATCAGCAGGCTAGTTTCACAATGGTTGCCAGCTTCGCAAGCCGAATGAGCAAGCATAGCAGTGTAAAACTAGCGTCAACACTAAGCCCTAAACCGCTGCACCCCTAAACTCGAAAAGTCTTGCTGCTGTCATTGTCACAAGCACAGCTTACGCACTACTCTAACGCCATTAGCCACGAATCCGCATTGGCAAAGAATGTCAGAAGCCGACGAAGCCAAAGCCCCAAAACAACAGACATGGGGACCTTGATAATTTGAATGAGCTTTGATGTATTGCTGGACTGCAACTGACTAACTACAATTGTAATGGGAAGCGTGAGGAATAGCATGAGCAACTACGGCTTCTACATTAAGCATAGCGTAGCAGCCCCTACGGCTCTGGCTCATGTGCAGCCTCTATTATACTCACCTGTGGGTCCTAAAACCTCCTAAAACCTACTACTGGGAGGGTATGAACGGGCTATACCCTACAACTATGCGGTTCGTTCTAACCTACCAACATGCAGCCTTGGGGCTACAGGAATAGCATGTATCGTAACCAAACAAGTACAGAACACTGTGAGCCACCCTGATATTGTAGATCCCTGACCTCTGGGTTTATAGGGTTTAGGGTATGGTGATCCTAATTTTCTGGAGGCCCCTAGACACGAAACCCACTTCTACGTTGGTAAGACTCCGAAGCCCGAGAAGCTCCAAAACCCCAAACCTTAAACCCCAGACCCCTAAACCCTTTTGCAACGGCCTTGTCAGATCTCGACCCTAAACCCTAAACCCTGAACCCTAGGCCCTAAACCCTGAACCCTCAGCCTAACTCTGAAAGGCCATTATAGGGACTTGAAGGCTCATGCAGCTGCCAGCGGATGTCTAAGTGAGGTAGGAGCCTTTTTAATACTTAGAATAGGGCTTGTGGGTCCCATTATGCTATATATAATTATAACAAGGAACTCCTAAAACAGTTTTGGTACTCATTAAGGCCCCTTATATTATCTTGACCGGATGTTGAAGGACCTTTAGTATAGAATACACAAGAAACTTCGCCCTTTCGAGAGGATGACATGAACTTGAACCCTTGTTGGCATGCCTGACGAGCTTTACTAGGAAAAGGCTCCGTGCGATTCCATCGTAAAGGTCAGTTCAGGATAAGAACCCCGTGTAGCACCGATTAAATCAGTAAATAAAGCCAAAAGCGGACCTTACGAAACAGTCCACCTAAAACCCTCCACAGCATCCGCAAAAGGACTAAAACAAGGCAAACAGTATCTACAAAGCACACCGAAAAAATTAAAACGAGTCGCCCTTTGAAGCCTTATGCCCTGTAGAACCCTGATACAAGCAGGCCCTTCACAAAAGAACCCAGAAACCTAAACCCTAAACCCTAAACCCTGAACACTGAACCCTGAACCCTAAACCCTAAA
>CAJNDV010018635.1:47264-68158 GCA_905221635.1 Symbiodinium sp. CCMP2456 | reverse complement strand
GGTTTAGGGTTTAGGGTTTTTGGCGTCTAGACAGTCGGGGCTTTTCGGGTGCAGGGTCTTGTAGATGATCAGATTCCAGCACACTTGTTTCGTGAGCTTTTTCTGGAGTCTTTGTGATCCCACAGGTCCTTGGTTTAAGACTTGTTTCGGTTTAGGGCCAGTTTAGGATTGTTTTTGGTCTTCGTCGCGGCTGAGGGGGACGGAAGGGGCGGAGGCCGTACTTGAGAGATTCCAACATTGCCTATAGAGAATTTTCTCTATGGCCAATATATGGTTTTGTAACTGTTGCTTTATGGTTGGGGAACGGGCTGTGCGGGGCCGGGGAGGATGGGGGCACAGTCAAATACACAAATCCCAATATGCCCTAGGGAAGTTGCGTGTTTGTGATCGGCAAGCCCGCAGAAAGTAACACAATCATAGTCTAAGTCATGGAAAGACTAAAAAAAAAACAAAGTACCATAAACGGAGAGAGCGAATAAATCATCAAAACCATGAGCAATCTGTGAAAATGACTTATAGCGCAAAATGGTGCAAGGCTCTTTGCCAGGGTCGGTCTTCGCAAATTTTGGGGGTCCGGGTTTCACGGTTTGCGCTCTGACAACTGGGTCCAGCCAGGCGAGGTATCTCGCAGCCCGCTTGCAGTGAGAGGCCCCTGCTGCAAACCCTCAACAAAAGACGAGACGCAATATACTGCCCCAAAGATGAAAGTTGAAAAGGTACCAAGTAGCACCGTGCAGGAGGTGTGGGGCTTTCCAGCTTCAGGGCTTCAGGGTTCACGGTTTATGACTTTACATCTCTATTAAAGCCCAGACTGGTCCAACTGCGACGAAGTCGCGCCCTGGCTGTCCATTCTCGGTGTGACTACTCGCGGCATCACCTGGATGTCAAGGATTCAGGTACCAGAGAGACAGATATCTCTTAACTAGCAAAACCCCAAACTGGATTAAGCAATACTCGTCACTGAATGTCGTGTACCCGAGAGAAACCTGGTCTTGCACTGAATTCCATGTAAGCCGATGCTGCAACTGCAAGAAGTCGAGCCTGTAGGCTCCTCTCACAATGATATGTTGCTCTTGTTTTTCGGAGGTTGTACGCAGGAGCTCAACCCCCAGACACCCCGGAAATCCCCAAGCTTCCTCGCTCTTGCTTCCTCCTGCCTTGTCACAACTTCCAGCCCAGCCAACCCTGGAGCTCAACCCATGCAAACCCTGCAGCCCAAATCGGTAAACCCTGCAGCCCGAACTCCCTTTTGCAGGGGAGCTTCCTCCGCCCATTTTGCATCAGAACTTGTGCAATCGCCTGAAGGTCTGAACATACGGAGGTAGTGCCGCTGAAATCCCCAGACCCTGCAACTCCTGCATCTCTCAACCCTCGATCCGGAACGAAGAGAGAAAAGAACTGCTGAGTCGAACACCGGCGCCACCGCCCTCGTCGTCCTTCCCATCCCCATCCTGGAAGAACCGAGGTCTTCACATAGGGGTTGTGTCGAACAGCCGTCAAAAGCGTCTGGTACAAGCGCTTAGACCGCTAAACTGTAGGAGCAAGCAGTCGTCATCATGGCCACCGTCGAAGTAACTGGTGAAGGTCACGACGCACGAAATAGCCTCATGACATAATTCTTGTGCTTCTCTTGTCCAATGCTGTTCTTCTTATACTTTTCTGTTGCGAATCCGCTTGTTGTTCATGGGAACAGCCGGTCCTGCATGCCGTCTTGGCTTTGTAGGCCATCCCGGAGAGGACGGCGTTCGCCCTGAGAACATTGTCCCATGTCACAGAGGCCCGGACCTCTGAACCACCCAGCACCAAACCCTGAAGCCGCTTCCTGGAACCTCTCTGGACCTGAGAACGCCCGGTAGGTAGCTACTCTTCCCCCGGCTAGCACTGGGCTCGTCACAGTGCCCCCAGCTTCTGAGCATGCAAAAACCCCAACACTCCTCCCCAAGCCTATGCACATCGTCCGCTCTCAAGCCAAACCTTACCGCAGAGATGGAAACACCAAACCAGCGAAGGCCCTCGCCAGGTTAGAACTGAGAGCTTGGCTCTACTACTCCTTCGCTTCGTAGTTTCTGCCCTTGTTGCTTGAAGTCCGAAGGCTGGGCTGAAGGAAGCTCGCCTCCTCCCCATCGCCATCAAGCGACCTGTCATGGTTCGGGCGGCGCGCAACATGCCATGCCCGGGAAGGCTTTTCTTGCATGCTGAATACCTGCGCAGACTACAATTGAACACCCGGAAACCTGGTCACTAGTCCCTCTCCCATGATATGGACTCAACAGCTACGCTCCAAACTGCAAGCTGAAGCTCCAAACTCCAAACCTCACAGTCCTTCCCCCAAAATCGTTCGCAGGCTCCCTGTTTTCAATCCATCCCCAAACCCCTTGCAGTAAAACGACCTCACGCCTAACCTCCAAACCCTACATCGCGAAACCCCTCTGATCCTAAGCCCTAAGGACCCTTTTTTGAGCAGGGACTGCAATGCACTAAGCCTTAGGGCCCTAAACCCACAATCCAAGAAGCCTGCTTTTCACCTGTAAGCTGCAAAAACCGAATCCGGTCGACGAATTTTGGGGCCGATCTCCCAGGTCGTTCTTCAACCCGGGATCTCCATAAAGTGGAGAGGCACCCTTGGAACCTAAGAGCTAATTAAGGCGTATGTTGGAATTCGGGTTCGCGGTCTAGGGCTGAGGGTTGAGGGGTTTAGGGAAAAAAGCTAGACTTCGGAGATAATTAGAAGAGGGCGTGTAGCGGTGCCTAGCACACCTCACGCCGTCCACCCAGGCGGACGTGCCACCGTGCCCACCGCCAGCTCATCGCCGAAGGCCACGGCAAAGCCACCAGGATGGATCCCTAAGACTTTAATATCCCATTCAGATCTCCGACCGGTACAGGACTCCACAACTGTGCAGAGATATTCTGCCCGGCCGGCTTCTGGGCTGTATCGATGTAGCGTCAGGGGCGAGGGCCTGGTATTCAGGTCAGAGCAGATTGCATAGATGCTCCCATCCAAGAACCGGAAGTCGTCCACAGGGCCGGGCAGATGGATAGCTGGAACCATGGCCGCTGCGTATCTGAAGTCCACCATGCTGATGAGACCTTGGGGACCTCAGGGTGCCTCCGAAAGTTAATGTAGAGGCCTTCATAATTACAAAACAAATTGAAGGTTCCTAAAAGTTAATGTAGAGGCCTTCATAATTACAAAAAAAATTGAGGGTTCCTTAATATTATTATGGTCTAATGAAAATTGAGGGTTCCTTCATATTATTATGGTCTAATGGACCCCAAAAACCCTATTGATGCCTCGTCATTTTGGCCCCTGCTAGCCGCAAGGTCCAACAACCCTCACCACCAGGAGCCCACACCCTGTACAGGGCCCGATACCCAGAAGCCCTGATTGAAATCTCCGCAAAGTTGTCAGAAATCCCACCTGCCTGCGAGACTCGAGGACTCTGGAACCAGAC
Source organism: Symbiodinium sp. CCMP2456 (assembly GCA_905221635.1). NCBI lineage: Eukaryota > Dinophyceae > Suessiales > Symbiodiniaceae > Symbiodinium > Symbiodinium sp. CCMP2456. The sequence continues at coordinate 64,703 of CAJNDV010018635.1, read as the reverse complement.
CGCAAAACACCTGAGGGAAGCGTCCAGCCCGCAAAGGCCACAGAACCATGCCGCCTCTCAGGGCTTCGGAGTGTTCAATGGGCCTCTTCTCCCTGTGAAGCTTTTACGGTGGTTTTGGATGCAGAGCTGGGCTTGGAGTGCAAGATCTATGGGGGTTTTCGAAAATCGGGGACCCTGATATAGTACCCTAAATAGTCGGGTCCTTATTATAAGCACCCCAAAATAAGTTACCCTAATTTTCGGAATTTCCCATATGGTTTCGGGGTTCGACTCACAGCTTGGACAATCCAGGCGAGGCGTGTGAGTTCGTCGGGTGAACAGCCGAGCCGCTACATTGAGCAGCGTCGAGCGACAAGGTTGAGGGTTTGTGTTTTGCCTCGTGGCTTCAGGCTTTACACTCTCGCAGGTTTCAAGGGCTGGGAGGTCGAGGGATTGGGATGGGCTTAGGGCCTAAGGGACCTTCGGAATCCGGAGGGTTTAGGATTACAGTGCTTAGGGCTGAACGGTTGTGAAGATCTCGAGGGTGTAAGGTCTCAGGCGCCAAAACGCTCAGAAATACATGGAGATGAGTTGCTGAAGAATATTCCAGACCATAGTGATCATCAGCCTAAGACCTATCATCTCAGTGCTAAGCTCATGCTCATCACCGCGCTCGCCATCAGCAGGAGCAGCAGCAGCAGCAGCAGCAGCAGCAGCAGCAGCAGCAGCAGCAGCAGCAGCAGCAACAGCTTCGCCGCATCGTCATATCCATAGTTGTAATTCCTAGTTGCAAAGAAAGACATATCAGCAAGAAGAAGCCACTGCACATAACAAGACTGGTGACTAGCTAATGCAAGAACATGTCTCGCATCAGTCACTCAAATCACGTAAACATACCCACCGTGCTTGCACCCGGGCCCCTTGGTCCAAGAAAATCATGAGAAAATCCCTCAGCCGGGCCCTCATCGGTCACGGGAACATCCAGCACACAGGCATCGCTGCGCCGGAAGTCGAAGAGCATGGCGGAAAAGCTGGTTGACAGGGGATGCTCTCCAACCATGGGGACCTGAAGGCTTTCTCGGCTTCAGCAAGTCACAACTACGAACAACGCCGGATCAAGAGGCTCACCGTTTCAAGGGGGTTGGTTCAGGGTATCGACGACTCCATGCTGACCTGGTGTAAGGAGCAGCCACCATCGAAGCCGTCCACAGCATGTAGGAACTTCCCTCTGGAAGCCCGGCTTCCGCCCTCGACAACGGATTGCCCCGCGTACTCTAGGTCGATGATGTCCAAGCCCGAGGGTACGCGATTCCGCCGTGTCTTCAGGGCGAGGACCTTGCCATCCGTGGTGATGCGAAGATCATTCACCTCATATGGGCTCCAGGACCCCGACAACAAAGCAATAAACATGAAAATCCATACAAAGAACAATCCAGTACAACGCGACAGCAATAACATCGACAAGACAAAAAATAGCAAATCGAAATGATAGGAACAGGAAGAAGAAGACCGCACCTTCTCGTGGCAGGCGAACTGCTGCACCAAAGAATACTCGTCCTCCTCCGTGCGGAGCCTTGCGACAGGGTCTTAGGGTTTTGAGTGGCTTATGAAGATTTATGAGAAATCCATAGCCCTTGTGCAAGGATGTTCTGCCAAATGTTCTGCGGGTTTAGCAGGGCTGGGGCTTCTCAAGGACTCCTTATGATGCCTAAAGCATATAGTACATTTGTAACTTTGAAAGGAGCTGCCAGGATCCTAATAACCATCGGGTACTCAAAGACGGGTGGTGTAACAGAAGCCGTTTTTCCAGTTGCTTCTGTCCTCACCACGTTGTGACAATCGCTCCGGCCTCGTTGGTGAAACCTCTGACGGCTCGAACCCTTGACCACAAAAGCTTTCTGGATTTCTGGGTTGAACGGTCTCCCCACTGTATGAAGTCCGATACATACTCACTAAAATCCTTGGTAGCCCTGAGGTGGTTTCAGTGTTATTCGCCCGGCAAACCCTACTGCTTCTGCTTCTGCTTCTGCTCGGACTGTCGATCCGCTGGCCCCGTTTTGGGGCACGACGCGGTGCGTCCCAAAAATGCATCAAATTCTAGCAAGGTGAGACGTCGGGCGTTGGCTCCAGAACCTGTGCGCGGTTGGGCGCTGGCCTTCGGTACTTCTCGAGGCCAAATGGTCCGTGATCCACACTACGTGTGCCGGGGACGGGGTGAAGCCCTTGGAAAGGCAAGAGAGCGGGTCGTCCTCGGTCGTGGTGACAACAGACCTTTCCGCGGCAGTGGGCTGGAGAGGGCCGAACGCCTGTGGTGCACGGGAGGCACGCGGCACACCGACAAAGGACTTCCAGTTGCCACGGGCAACTTTCCCCTCGCGAGTGCACCTGGGAGCCTCAAGGCAGCGAATCTGCTCGTAAGAGAGCGGCGCATGTAAATGCAAACATCTCAGCAGACAAGCAGAGGAATACTTGAGATGCTGCTGCACCTGCCGCACATCTGGAAAGACTTTGAGGCAAGCAGTGCACACGTTGCTGGTTGCAAAGTGACGCGCGGGGGCATAGACCTGGTGGCTGCGCGCGAGATGTACGTGTAAGTGCTTTCGCAGCGGGAAGGCTGCCGCACACAGATAACACGCAAAGCGCTGGGGAGCGAGCACCCCGGTTTCCACGGTAGTGTGAGTGGCCCCGAGCCGACGCTCATTATACCAGATGCTCAAGTCCTCGAAGAAAGCTTTCTCAGCAGCTCGGACCTGGCGTCCCCACCAAAAGGGGTCACAGTCGTATGCTTCCAAGAGGGACCGTACTGGGTCAGTGGAGGGCAGGAGGTCCTGCACTGTGGGCACATACTGTGCGACGTGCGTAACGTCGTCCCGCAGCTGTGCAAGCCAGGAAGTGGCTGGGTGTAGACACCAGTGATCCCACAGAAGTGTAAGGAGTTCCCTGGGGCCATTCAGAAAAACCCGCTTGATAAATCCAGCACGGGCTTTGGCGAGGGCAAGGGGAGGAGATAAGGCGTGGGCCTCATGCAGGACACGAAAACTGTGAACCTGTGGGCCTGCCACTCGCCTGTGGAAAAGAGCCCTCCACAGGGCAACATAATGCTGCTCCCACACTCGAACATGGCAGGCAGCCTGGAGAAGAAGGGCCGCAATAGAATGCGCAAACTTCGAAATTACAAGTGAGCGCAGAAGGAAAGATCGAGTGGTGATAGGGATCTCCCTAGCTCCGAAGAGCTTGCGGCGAAGCGGCTTCAAAGTGCCTGTAGCCTGTGAGTACCGAAAGTGCAAGTCGGGCAGCGGGTTGCCCGTGGAAACCACAATGCCGCCGAGGTGTCGGTATGATTCCACAGCCGGAACCGTATACGCAACCTGAGTGATGTGATTGTGAAGGCACAACTGAAGGGTGCCATCGTCATCGCGACGCAAGCAAGGGTCTTGGATGTGGATGACGTCTGGGGGGAAAAGAACTGCAGTCTTGTCCCGGCCGAATTTAACAGTCATCCCTGCAGAAGTGGCAAAGTCAACCACTGTGGTGAGGACCTCGCAAGTGCGGCGAAGCAAATCGCTCGGCCCGGAACCGGTCTGTGGGGCAACGAAGTCATCGGCCCATGAGGGAAAACCAAGGGAGACCGGCCCATCCTGATCAAGAAAGGCTGGGCGCTCCGAAGCACAAGGCACGTCAGGAAGGAGGGCTCGAGACTCCAGGCAGGTGTGCACTGACCGTGACAGGGCTGACAGTGTAAACCCAAAGAGCAGGTCGGCTGTGGGATCACCGGGGCGAGCCCCCCGACGTGTAAGGACCAGTTCTGGAAAGCCGGATAAACGGAACCATGTGCCGCGAAAAAGGTCCTGGACCAGGGAGACTGCATGTGAAGATGCGCCGAGCTGTGGCAATTGTGCCGCTCGAGTCAGCTGGTCCTTGAGCTCGCAGATGGCCTCCGGGGGAATTTGCAACGAGTGAAGCAAACGAAGAAGGTCCTCGTCTCCATTGGTGGAGGGAACAATGGTTTGGCGAAGCACTTGATAGAAAGCTGCTTGGAGATCAAAGAATGCGAGCGCAGCTTTGGTGCCTCCTCTTTGACCAAGAGAGAAAAAGGTGCGCACCGCAAGGGCGACACCCTCAATGCCCTGTCCTGGGGCGACGCCCGCTTGAAAAGAGGGCTGTGAACCGAGTAGCAGCGGCTTGAGGGAGTCCCGGAGGCAACGGTGCAGCAATTTGCCCGGGACTGATGACACGAGAATTGACCTGTATGCATCACACGACAGAATGTGGCCTGCCTTTTTTGCCAGACAGCACAAATCCCCTCCTCGGAAGGCGATGGGCTCACGCACACGCAGGCTTGCCTTGAGAAACACGGGAATAAGCTGTCGCCCAGTAATGGGCGCATCCAGGCGCAACAACTCAGCTGTGATTCCATCCGCCCCCGCAGCCTTAGCATTGCGAGCTGCGAGGATATGGCTTTCGACAGCAGCAAGTGTGGGGAGCATGCGTACGTCGAGGGCTCTAGTGTCGGGCCGATCCTCCATAAAGGCAACCGAGTACTCGCTGTCATTGACTTGGACGCCCGCCTCTTGAGAGGCAAAGTGGGCGCGCCAGGCCTGTGCTCGCTCTGAGGTAGTGCGGGCCATGGTGCCATCGGCGAGCTGCAGCATGGGCAAGGGCGCGATCTGCTGACGCCTTGCGGGTCTGGAAGAGGGGAAGGCCTTGCGTAATGCTTTGTACAAGGCCTTGGCATCTCCGATATTACCTCTGGCAACTTCTGAGGCAAGAGTGTCAAGATAGGCCGATCGGTCAAAGGCAACAGAGCGGCGGAGGGATCGGGTGGATCGCCGGTAATTTGCCAGCGCAATGGCGTCGGCTTCGTCCGCTTCACGAAGCCAACGATCGGCAACGAAGATCCTATCCTCATCAAACGGCTCTTGCCTCGCATGAAGTACAAAGGCCGCAAAGGCAATCATGAGCCGACGTCTGACAATTTCCCGAGCACAACCTTTGAGCAGAGCCCGCAATGCGTGCCTTTCCTCGACAATATCCAAAGTGGCCGTGGACAGGTAAGGCTGTCGTGGGGCCACCTCTGTCTCTGTGGTTAGTTCCTTGCCGACCTCAGCCCACGCTGAGGCTAGGGAATCGTAGTGCCGGTCCACATCGACATCCCAGGGAGTAACCGGCACAAGTCTTGTGAGGGAACTACTGGCCTGAACACCGGCAACAGAAGGGTCCGGCCTGACAACAGTCTTGCCTATAGCCTTATATGCCAGGGCCGGCAACTTGCGAGAGAAAGTGCAGACCAATTGCACGGGCACATGGTCGTCACGAGCCTGCATGAGCTCGACGTCAGGCAGGGTGCTCGACTTCAGGTCAGCGACCTCCCAATGCCTTGGGATCAAGATGTAGTCAATGCGCGAACTGGTACCAAAAGGTGAGAACCACGTGGGGTGGGGGCCTGAGTGCCACTGAGCATAGGTCGAGGGGGCGATGGCATCAATCTTTGCGATGTATTCGTGGAACAGTGCACCAGCAACACCCTCAATCTCGGCACCAAAATCTCCGACATGTTCGGAGTGGACATCCCCGAGGCGAGCGTTAGCATCGCCTAGAACGATAAAGTCGGTACCCGGGGGGCGGCTCATAATTTCGCGAGCTCTGATATCCCAGAATGCCTGAACCTCCGCGACAGGGTAAGAGGTGGTGGAGGGCGCATGAAGGACCTGTACCTGCAGACGCATGCGTGGCGTCTGAATATGAGCAGTCAGATGACGCGAAGAGGTGCTGACAACAGTCACGTCCTGGGCACGGATATGAACCGATTCTGCCGGGGTACAATAGAGGGGGATAGCTTTGGCAATCCATAGGGCGCAGCCGCCCATGCCTCTATCAGTAGAGGACGAATTAAAGATGTGGTAATCCGCATCGGCTTGACGTTCGGAGTGAGGGAGCCTTGTTTCTTGAAGGCCCAAAAAGAGCGGAGAGGCGCTGGCCAAGGTCGCCTTAAGAATGTCCTTTCTACCAACAAGTCGCATGCCTACGCTGGCCGCGGGGAGCTTGATCTCCTTGTCCCTTAGGGTGAGCACATTGAGGCTGATGCAACCGAAGGAGAAGAGTGCGTCTTCAGAAGCACGCTGGATCTCCCGAACTCCATGAGCTGGCGCAGAGGCTGGCACAGGATCGTGCCGTTGGGCGAGAGCAACCTCCGACTCAAAACAGAACAGGCGCGGAACATCGGGTTGTCCAGGAACTGTGGACCAAGCCCACTCAGCTAGTGGGTGGGCAGCCCAATGAGCGGGCCATTCCGGCAGGCAACGATCAAAGGGCGAGGCAAGCTCTTGGCGTGCCAGCTTGGCTAAGGTGTCACAAAGCTCATTTCCTAGGTTGCCACTGTGTCCAGCAACATGTGAATGGGCAATGGGGCGCCTGGCATTCAAGTAGTGCCGCAAGGCAGTGGCAAATCGCGCGAGCGGGGCGTAGTGCGCTGGGCTGGTACCTCGAACAGGCTTAGAGGCCCCAAAGACACCTCCTCCAGCGCTGCAAGCATCATACCGAAAATGGACTGGGACGTTCAGGTGCAGCATGTGCTGTGACGCCCAACACATAGACCAGCAGAGTGCAAGCAGCTCAGAGGTGAGGGAGTCGTCCAGTACTTCACCTATATGAAAGGGGGTGTTAGGAGGCGCTGACTGGTGCGCTGCGTGGCCTATCAAGAAGGGCCGGCCGGCAACAATAGCAAAAACAGCGAAGGCCCAAGCGCAAGGAGCAAGAGCACCCGCCTCGGTCGAGGCTGAACCATCGGTGTAGACCTCCAATCTCTCAGGCGTTGGAGAGCCTTCCTGGTGCCAAAGAGGTACGTTTACCAGGGCGGTACGGACATCTAAGGAAAGCCCCTGATATCCCAAGACCGCCGAGAGGTCAGAGTCAAGCCAGTCAACGTCCTCAAGGGGAAGCTCATGCGGAAGGAGCGCCTCCAAGTGAAGGGCGTCAGTCTGATGCTGCGAAAGGGGCACACAGTCGGCCAGGCGGAGCGGACAAGGGCCAAACGTGGTTGGGGGACTGTGAGACGGCGGAACCTCGAGATCCGAACCGTCATGCTGAAGATCAAAAGTAGGCACTGACTCGCTCACACTGATTGCGGTTGGGTCCTGCTGGGGCTCGGTGTGGTCTGGAGCAAAGCACCCGTGGTGCTCGAGGAGAGCCTCTATAACGACTCGAGCCTCAAAGAACACAGTGTCCGGATTGCAGCGCTTGACCTCGTCAAGTAAAGTGGTGAGTGGGTCAAGCGGAAGGAGGGCCTCGTCTTGGTTTGCGGCTTCCGAGTATACCGGCAAGGATTGGAGATTGCGACAGGGTGTGGGCAAGGCACGTCCACGTCTGTCTCCAGTAAGCTTCCCTATGACCTTAGGCTCTCGAGTGCATAAGTTCGCTGGGCCAACATCGTCGCAGGTATGGACCCCACCACAGGGCCGCAGTACAGCGAAGCACAGAAGGCATGCGAAAAGGAAGCGACCAGAATGAGAGGGGGCAATGTCAGAAAGACCGTGAGGCCTCTTAGTTCGAACACTTTGCCTGGTACCACCGCTGTGTGGAGAGACACTGCAAGCTACCAGGGCAAGTACCAACAGGCCAGCCCAGAGGCTGGTTGACGGGAGGACAGGGGTGTAAGGAAGGCTGCCATAAAGAAAGGCGTCGTCTGTGGGCCTACCCTCACACATGACTTCTCGACCATCATGAGGCTCTGTGAGCTTGTCGGTACTGCTGAAGGCTGCAAAGTCAACCGTAGAAAGGTTGACATACGGAGCTTCGAGCTGCAGTGGGAAAGTGGCAAAGAAAAAGTGCAGGCTGCCAACAAACAAGAGACACAGAGGAATCCAGCTGGGTCCTGGCCTATTGCCTGCATATGCTGCCTGAGATTGCCCGGTTGGCAGGGGAGCTTGGGGCGGAGGTTCCCAAGGATTGTCTTGACCCCATGTGCTGGGGTAAGTATCTGTCGCTGTTGGCTGTGTGCCGAGAGTAACCCAGTACCGGCCGGGCCAAGCATCATCCGAGTACGGATCATCATGTCGGCCTGAATCATGATCAGAGTCATCGTCGTCTCCGGGAGGGTCATTGCCTGAGGCACCTCCCGGAGAAGCCCCGGCCCAACGTGGCACGAAGTTGGCTGTGAGGACCTGTCCTGGGAAAACAGACCGGAAGTGATTGGCCGCACCTGCGGCAGCATGGCCACCTGTAAGCCGAACATGATACCCTTGTGGGCATCTGGCAAGGAGTCGGGCACAAATGGTAGACACATTCACTCTGCCCTGTTCCGCTATGGCCCATGTGAGTCCCCGCAGAATAGGACGCAGATCCAATATAAAGGGGACAGCGGAGCGATCCTCGTGACGGATAGCAAGAAAGACCTGGGAAGAAGGCAGGCCGTGCCTGCAATGGTCGCTGACTGCTGGCGACGCTGGCATAAACATGAAGACCTGCTGTGGAATAGCAAGGTAGGCAGCGACTGCGACTCTCAAAGGGGGCCGCCTGTAGGAGGCCTGGAAACGGCCGTGGGTTTGATCTGTCAGGATCCAAATACCGTCATCGTAAGGACCTGGTAGAAGGGGTTCATCGTGCCAACCGGCACTGGATTGCAACATCCCATGTAGGGAGATCGGAGGTGCATCAACTCTGTCGGGGGCAGAAATCGTGAGCAGACAACCCGCCTGAAGATAAATGTCCGTGCCATCGGCAATCGCCCAAGGAAAGTCGTGGTAGAACACCAGAGCTCCGAGTGCGGAGTCAACTCTTGCGACCCTCAGAACACCGTCAGCCTGAACCACGGCTGGGAGGATCTCAGCAAACACTCTGAACGGCGGAACCAAGCAAGCGATAATCACCGGTACACCGTCGATTTGCCAAGCAGGCAACGCAAGGAGGCAAGCAAAAGAGAACGGAGGCTGCACCGGTACAAGTTGTAGGCGTGGGAAGCGATGCCTGCACTCAGGGTCTCTGGCTTCTGAGACAACAGGTAGAATATCTGCCGGCTCGACAGGCAATTGCAACATCACTCTAACGACTTCAGCATTGTACTCAGGCGCCAGGATGAAGAAATGCACACATGTCTCGGGTGAGCTGTGTATGATGTGCTCACCCGTGGATGCAGTGCCGGGATCCGCTACGTCATCGACATTATCGATAGGGTCTGAGCTTGTCCCGAAGGCTGGCATAGGGGGGGGTTCTGGAGCACCCCCATCCTGAGCGAACACTATTCCATCTGCGGATCCAGAGGAGGGCTCCGGGAGAGCGCTGTCGAAGGGCTCGCTGTCAAGGCAGTATCGGAAAGAGAGAACTTGACCCGGGACGATAGGGATGATGCCAGAGGGCGGCAAGTCACCGATAAAGCTTGTTCGCCATCCAAGGGGTGCCGAGTTGTCAAGGTCGTTCAGCACGGCAATGATGTCAAGACTGTTTCTGTCGACATAGCATGTCTGCCAGCCATCCTCAAGCGCACGACAATCCAAGACTGCAAGCTGCCAGGTGGGGGGACGCCTGGCATGGTGCTCCCCCACGGCCAGCACGGTGTGGCAAGGAACACCATCGAGCTCAGCGTCGGTGGGGCCTGGCCGAGCCGAAAAGAGTCTCATGCACTCTAGTCGGACACCTGTGATATCTGCAATGCGCTGTCGATAGCGCGAGGCTTCACGATGGGTTGCAAGAAAGAGGTAGCAACGCCCCCCATGTAACAGGCATGTGGCGCCTTCGAAAAGGGGGGATGGGAAGGAGGCAGTGGCTGGCCACTCTTCAGGAGCGAGCAGGGTCTGCGCCAGAGTCCGAAGAGGAGCGATTGCATTCACAGTGTGGGGAAGGAATCGAATGAGTACCCCTGGAAACAAGTGCACCTCAACATTGTCAGGAAGCGGAACCTCATCCCCACCAATACAGACAAGAGGATCAACACCTTCAGGCAAGTCGGCGCAGCGGAGCAGTACTCCTCTCGTGACATACTCCGGCACAAAGGACACGAAGAGTCTGCTATCAAAGAGACTTGTGTCGAGACACACACCATGAAAGCCGTGCCAAGCGGTAGATGCAGCAAAAACCGCAAATCCAAGGATGGGCTGCGGGATTACCGGTAAGAGTGCTGGAAAGACTTCCCGGGTCTGGAAGTCTCTGGCACGCTGGAGTTCTTGTTCAAGCTCAACCTGTGTGGCAGGAAGGGGCAGGGCAACCACAATCCTCTCTGGCGAGTAGTCAAGCTTCAGGACAACACAAGGAACTCGCTGCACGACAGGAGGATCCGCGGATGCCGAAGAGGCAGTATCATCATCGGTAACAAAGGGCAGGTCAAGGAAGGAGGGGAGTGCTGGCAGCCATCGGCCGCCAAGCTGTGCTGTGAGCGAGCGCAGAGTAGCGAGATGGGACCTCTCGGCTGTAGACCGACCTCGAGGCTCAACGATGAGTTTGCAAGCAACCGGACTAAGCGTGGAGCCACAGCCAGAACGACGATCCGCAACTTGGACCCACGCAATCCATGACAAAAAGAACCCGACAAAAAGTATACCTATTGCCATAGGTAGGTACACCTCTGCAAGACTGCAGAGCCCAGCGCCAAGGCCAGAGGCTGCATCTCTGGCAAATGAGGTCGACGCGGCTGCGCCGGGCGCCACACAATTCGCCCATGCGAAGCCAAAGCAAGCTTTACTGCTAGTGGATAGGCAGTCACTCACGGGCATGGACCGCAGCGGGGTACGGCTCCGTGCAGGACTGCCAGCTGAGGTAGGGCCCGGATTTCTTAGCCTCTGTGGGCTAACATCGCCGGTATTTGATCCAGTCCTTGGGACCTCTGTGCTGTCTGGGGGGCTATGCCCCGACATCTCGCTGAGAGGGGTGACTGGGACAAACTGTATGGTGAGAACATGACCAGGAACGACAAGAAGTTTGTCGCCCTCAATGGGGGCGCCTTCGACCTGCACCTGGTGCTCTGGCGGAGCCCAAAGTTCATAAAATTCAACAAGTTCAGTGTGTGAACACTCCCCGTTGAGAATGACCCATTGCTCCAGACCCATGAGAATAGGTCTGCAGTCGGTGATGACGGTACGGATGTCCTCGCCAAGGCGGCGAGGAGGGATAGGCACATTTGGCACTCGATCCGTAACGCTGGCGACGCCTTTGCAGAGCCGCCCGCCGATCACAAAGTCTCGCATTGGTGGGTGAGCGAGCTGGATCGTAGTCCAGTGGTATGGCATTCGAAGGGCATTGGCCACATCAAAGTTGCTGTGTTCCGCGCGGCCGGGGAGAAGTGTGAAGCCTCGCATACCGTTCTCGTGCACCAAGCAAACTTGTTGGGAGCGATTCCAGGCACCATCCGTGGGAATAGGATCATCCTCAGCCCACTGCGCCAGATTGACTAGCATAGAAGTGAGGTCTGGTGCATAAGGAGCTGGCGCTTCTGGCTCACAGAAGCAGATGACCCCATACGGAAGAAGGAGCAAATCTGTCTCGGCCTCGAGCGGTTGACCTGTGCCAAAGGGGTATATAAAGTACCGGAGACCTGGGTCGAGATCAGCTTTCCTAATCAAATCGGCATAAGTGGTATGACGTGGCAGGTCCGCGACAAAGATTCTACCATCAATGGCTCGTAAGTCAAAGACGCACAGCGGCTCATCATGTGCCCAAGCCGGCAGCGCAAGCACCGTGCCCCAATGAGGAGAGAGTTGTTGATGAGTAGGAGTCAATTGAGAGAAGAGGCGGTAAAAATCGCTATCGAGAGCTTGAGCGATCTCATCAAGAGCGGCCTGTGTGGTGGCTGGTCTTGGAAGCCGGACACTGACGCTGTGGGCAGCGTGGTGCCAAGCGAGCACCAGAAAGCGTGCGACATATGTTGGCACCTGATCAGGCGTCACGGACGTGGTGCCCGAATGAACACTGTCATGATCCGAGTCATTGGGTGGAGCAGGAACTCCCGACTGGGTCTGGGGCAGAACCATCGGACTGGTGCTCCGGAGAATAACCGCAGCAATGGCAGAGGACCAAGAAGGCCGTGTGCCAGATGACGCGAGAGGCGGCCCGCGACCAGCGCCCTCGCGCCATGTGACCTCAACAAGGCAGCATGCAAGCGCAGGCGGGGTGGCTGATGCTATGACTTGGAAGTCCAAGTGGTGACTGTACTCTGCCGGAACACCAACGCAGTCAGCAAAGAGAGCTGGGTCATGCTCACTCGTAGTGGTGTGAAGGACCTGAAAACCGGAGCCTATGGGCCTAGCATCGAAAACGATGGTAAAGGGGATTGTGCCGAAGGTCTCCCGGAGGCTAGCCTCTGACGCAGCAGTCACAAAACAGTGGCAGGGCTCGCCTGAGACTTCCAGGTCGGATAGGCCGGCAAGAGTCCGGAGATGAAGGTCATCATCTGTAGCCCCTAAAATCTGTCCAATCCTGGTGTGAGCGTTGCTGTCCGTAAGGTGCCTTCCTGCAAAGGGGTGCACCTTGCCTCGCATGTGGACAGCGAAGCCCGGCAAGAGGTTCTCGGAAAAAACATGATGCAGGGGGGTCCACTGTGTGTCGTCTTCAAAGAGCTGGGTAACTGTGATAGGGGCACAAGGACTGGCATCGGCGGGCAACACAAGTACAACATCCCCGTGATCGAACTGGAAGGACGTTGAGGGCTGGACCCTGCGTTGATGGGGCCCAATCCAGAAGGCCCACTCAGAAGGCTCACCCCCTAAGATATCCTCGACCCTCTTACAAAGGATGTCCCAAGAACAGACACTGGGGAGCACATCGGCAAAGTAGTGTCCGTGAACATGCGTAAGGTCAAGGATGACCGCTCGCTGCAACAGCTGGTTAAGGCAGGGGGGGAACGCAACGAAGGTCGCTGTACCTTCATACCTTTGCGGCTTGACAGGAGCAACACCGTCAAGATGGCGGTGTATAGTGGCATAATGCTTCGAGACTTGTTTGATAGTGGCGAGTAGGGAAGGGCACACTCCGATTTTAAGACCGAAGGAAACCTTCCTAAACCCTGGCGCATGTACTTCAACTCCAAGCCAAGTGCGCGGCTGAACCCCGGAGACGTGTCCCTGAGGTAATGGCAGGGAGACAGTATCAACCCCTGGGGGCGGATAATAGGTCTGTGATTGCTCGTTGCCGTGTGGCTGGGGCGGGGGAGCATTGGCGCCTTGAGGCAAGGGTTCAGGCAGCCCGGAGATTATGCGTTCCGCAGCGGCCAATGCGGTAATGAGGCTCGGAGGTGCTGCAAAGACCTGGCACGGCAAGCTAGCAAAAGCGACCCAGCGTAGCAGCCAGGACCAACCTGAGCAGCCCCTCAGTACGCTGCGTTGTCGACCTGAGGACTTCTTTCTTTTGGCCTGCCATACCATGATGGGAGTCGACTGACCAAGACGACCTACTGGCAACAGGATTCGGTCGGGGGGGCCTAAACCTCCTAAGAGGAAGAACCTTCCGCAGGGGGACCTGTGGAAACCCAATTGTCGTAGAAGCAGACGACTCAAAATAATCTGCGTCAAACAGAGGACGCTCAAAAGGATGGAGGCAGCCTGAGCAGATACCCAGTCCCACCTGGACATTCCGTCAACCCAAGACAAGGGGTGGAAGCTGAGAACTGCAAGTGAGGTGCCTACTGCGTCGGCCTGTGTCCCTGAGCCACCGATACACATGTTGGGCGCACGACGCAGATAGCGCACTTTAGGAACACATTGGAACCTACGAAAAGAACGGCTATAGCCGAATTCGAGATTATCATCGGAACCAGTGATGTAGCAGAACGGGGTCCAGGCCCCTGAGTCACCGATGCCTGTGTTAGACACGCCCGTACTGCCAACATACACACTCTGCAGAGGACGGGGATCAAATCCCCGTACTTTGGAGTGGCGGGGGTCAACGCCGATCTCGAAAGTCAAAGAGAGAACAAGGCGGACCGAGGAGAGAGGGCGGCACCTCGATTGAAGAAGGACGAAGAAGTCCAGGATAGAAAAGGGCAGCCGTGACCAAAACAGGCCGGGGCCACATAATCTGAGGTTGGAACCAGGCCAGGGAAGCCCAAACTCTGAAAAGTGAGGCTGTAGCTCAGGGAAGCAGCACGGCCATTTCAGCCGAGGATCAGCATCCAGAAGGGCGCTGGTGGGAGAATGGGAGCCGATGGGGGAAAGCAGGAAAAGAGACACCGAAGAGCCGGCCTCGAGAGAAAATAAACCTCTCAGCAGCGAAAGTCCAAGGTCGCGGTATGCACAGCCTACCTGTACACAACAGTCAGAACTAAGGACCTGGTGTAACCTGTAGTCGCCACCACAACCCGGTCCTTGCCCAGGGGACGCTGACCAAGAGAAGGAAAACACTGCCCCTGCAGTGTTCCAACTCAGTGGCGCTGGGTCCCATAAGCGGAAATCGAGCTGTGTGCCAACTGCAGACGCCACTCGGTCTCTGTACATGATCATTCTGCTCAGGACTCGTCTAGGGTCTCCAGCTCGGACTCTTTGTCTGCAAGTTGCCCTGTATCGTCGTCGTCCTGCAGGATCTTGGAGGCGATCTTGGCGGAATCTGTTGGCTCCGCGGGCTCGGTCCTCGCTTGTCGAAAGGGCATCAACGCTGATCTCTTTTCTTCCACTCGCTCCGCAAACGTAGTTCTGGCCACGGGTGGGGAAGCACGTTGCATTGTGGCCGCCTTGATAGACTCCCTGGGGGCACCCATAACCACCGGGGATCGTCGGGCGCTGCGGTCTCTCTGGCCTGGGTGAGCTGTAGCTGTCTTGTCGCTCGCCGGTCTCGCGCCTGTCGCTGGCGTCGGAGGTGACGGCGAAGGGTAGTCGTCGTAGCAAGCCCTGGCATCCACATCCATGGGTGCCGGGGGCTCCTCTCTCACAGCTCTGGCGGGCGTCATCGGGGCTGCTGTCCGCGCCCTTTTCGGTGTGTTCTTGGCTCGGTCCTGAAAGGCACGGCGGAGTACCCCATCCATATCGGCTTCTGCTTCCTCTGTCCAGGCATCGAAAACCGCACCCCACTCCTGTGTGCGGCGATCCTCGGTGGGCTTGTCTTGTTGGCTCTCCAACACCAAAGCCACAATCAGATCCCGTGCCTGCTGTTGGGAGACCTCCGCTTCTGAGATCTCGAGGTCGTACTTGTCCATGTCCTTCTCGAACCTTTTCCTTTCTGCAATGAAGCGCTGCTTCATCTGCTCGTGGTATAGAGCCCATTTCTCCGCAGCCTTGTCCCGCGCAAGGATCAGCTTGGAAAGCTTCGTCTCCTTCTTCCTGGCGTCGTTCAACGCATGTTGCATGGTAGGCAACATCCGCTCCCCATGCTCTGCACCACCGTGTGCAGCCTGGCTGGTCGAGCCGGGAGTCTGACTGGGCAACTGAACTCCATCGTAGGCAGGAAACGCCGGCGAAGGTTTGCCTGGCTTCCTCGGGTCCCCGTCTTGTCTCCACGGCGCACGGCCTTGTGGGGACCAGGCACCACGCCAGTACTGCCAACCAGTAGCCGAGGCGGGCGCTTCTGCTGCTTGCTTCCATGACTTATTTCCACGACCCATCCGGTATCGAACGAGCTGTCGTAGGCTGGGTGCCGACGCGTGATGTCGGTATAACTGTTCCAGGCGGAAAACAGACAGTGGTAAGCCTTCGCGAAGAGCTTTCCTAGCTCTTGAGCGTTGAGCTCGATGGCGTCGGTGCCAAGATGGCGAAGGCAACGCGCCGAATGAGCGCACCTCTTTGAGGTGCTTGGGGCTGACCAGCTATTCCCTCGCTGCTGAGGGATATTCTGAGCCCTCGGCAAACCCTACACTGATTATTCAAGAACCTGTGCTAAAGTGCTGCTAAAGGTTATCGAAACTGGTGCGAACCCAAGCTACGAAGATGAGCTTCTCACGCAAAAACGTCCGGAAGAGGTGTCTCCAAACCAGAAGCCCTGAACGAATCCCTCGAACCCGGAGTCTAAAGTCACTTCGCAACGGCGCCTTCCCCAAATTGCAGCAGGAAGCCTAAATGAGAAACCCTTGATGAGCCTTCCTTAAGAGACAGTGAGGTCGCATGAATACTTGTTGATCTCTCTTTCTGGGCCTTGATTCTTGATATTCGGATCCCAGTTCGGGGTCTACAGTAACTCCCGTTTCTCTATAGGGCCCCTACGAAAGCCCTCATAAAGCCCCATGCCGCAACTGGCATCACTTTGAGCTGAGCCCCCCTGCGTGCCACGCTTGTAGACCCTCACATGACCGTCGTCGCTGCCCGCGCACACAAGGCCTGTCAGCACCGTAGGTCCATGCCGCAAAACCCACTTAGCCATAGTTCAGTCATGGGTTCTCGCTGCATTCTTAGAGGCTGCATTGCTGAAGTCTTGTGGCGCCTTTGACTAGAGAACAAACCTTAGATTGCGTGCGGCTGCTTCTTGTCTTGGCGGGTATAGTCTATAAGCACCTCAGGCCTCCAGGCCCATACTCTGGACATCTATTTCTAGTTCCCCCCTGAGTTTCTACTGATGACAAATATAATGACAAGCATGTGAACATAATTCCAAGGGAAACCCTTTGATGCTCCAGTATTGGGGCAGTCTAGAAGCCCTGGGCTCCTGGCGTTCTGAGATACATTGTAGCATGATTACACAGAGTCATCGTGGCTATGACTGACGGTATATTCCTACGAAGTTTGCCCGAGCTCGGTAGCTTGTATGGCATTCTAGCGTTTCGACTCGCAGACTCGCAGACTCGCACAGGACAGCCACAAGATCGTCGCAGGATCTAGGGTTTAGGCTTGGAGGGTCTCTCCAGGTCTCGGGCCTTGGGTCCTAAGGAACCCTAAACCCCAAACCGAGCTTCATGGGCTCCGAGACTTCGAGCCTCTCGCAAGAGAAGCGAGTTTCGGGCCATGTTCTCAGACTCGGACTTTGAGGGTTCGCGTGGCCTGAATCTGATTTAGCCCACGCCTTGCAACCCATGCGTCTCCAACATTTCCCACGAGGCGTACCTAGTACTCACAACAAGCAAAATCAAAGGAGATCACGTCAACCACTGGGCCCAATATAATACAATGATTTGACTGGCGACGCTGATACTGATACCTTTGCCGGGTCCATGCAACCACCAGCATGCTCACGGTCATCGTCGGAAACTATGACCACCCGACGGATACTAGTCATGGCATCGTGGCACTCAAACTGTCTCCACCTAGACCACACTGGCCTCTAGCGACATCGCAGCAGTTGATGTTGGACGGAGACACCTCCAGATTGGCCTTCCGCGTCGTGCTGACCGGGTCCAGAATCTGAAGCCGTGCGTTCTTGTGCCTTCATGGGATCTTGGTGGATTCGCAACTAAGCTTCCCTTCAAGGTACATACTTTCCAAGGAAAAAGTCCGCTTCACGGGACCACCCCCAACAACTGGCAGCCTACAGCCGTTGTGGAAGCCTTGAGCCCCTGCGGGCTGGCAGCCCGCAGCCTTTGTGGAAGCCTTGAGGCCTTGCGGGCTGGCAGCCCGCGGCCTTTGT
>CAJNDV010018635.1:0-33938 GCA_905221635.1 Symbiodinium sp. CCMP2456 | reverse complement strand
CCCCCCCCCCCCCCCAAACTCCCAAAACGCTCGCCATCTTTTTGGGGGTCTCGATCATGTCTTCTGTCGCTTGCTGCTCACGTCCTCGGCACCTTCGGCCTCGGATAAAGGGTTCTAGACCGGATGGATGCGGGCGTGGAGGCTGTCATGGGTTCTACTTCTTTACCGTGCTTCACGGGTTTAGTTCCGGCCGTAAGTCCTTAAGTTCAGGGCTTCAGGTTTGGAATTTTTTGTCTTAGGGGTCAGGGTTTGAGGTAGGAGTCTGGCCGGGAAAGGTTTGAAAACTACCAAAAGTCTTGACATCTATGGCCCGATGATGACGTTGAATGCGATGTTTGTTGCACACAGGGTCGTACATCACACGTGTGGGCATGAGTGCTCTGATTGGCCCATCCTTCCAAGATCTCGTCTGGAGTGGTCAGAAAATAAACCAAGTTTTCGTATTGAACACAACCACCCACTGAAAGCTCGAAGGGTATGCGATTGAAGACCTTGCGGTCGGGTTAATTCACTTGACCTATCCGTGCCCCTTCGGCATACATCAATACAGAAACCTCGCATTCAAAGTGGATCTGGAAGTTCCCCTGCTGAGTCTCCAAGCTCGTGTTCTAAATCTCCGAGGCTTGGAAGTTTTCTTCTCGAAAGCCCCAAGAAACTGAAGCCCAAAAGCCCCGGAACCGCCGAAAAGGCAACCACGGCTCCGGGTCATGTGGGTAGTTGTCAAAATTAGGGTCCCTTTTGGGGTACCCTAAAATAAAAGGTGCCGTATTATAATACGGACCCAAAAAGGGACCATAATTTTGACAACCACCCATGTCGAGGCTCGGGTCAGCGGAATCTTGTCCCTCGTGCTGGACCTACTTTTTCTAAGCCCCGACATCGAAACCTCCAACCTGCACTTCGAACCCTACGACCCCAAACTAAACGCTGAAGTTCTTACTTTTCTGCGAGGCCCCAAATCGCATAAAGTCTTCTCAAAACTCCCTTCCTGGCTGAGTTGCCGGAGGTACAGCTCCTGCGAAGACTCGATGGGGCGAATGGTGTGGCTTTTTTGTTTTGATGCCCTTTTTCTAACTGCAGGAGAGTATCCCTACACCTGGAGCGCCCAGTTTGGGCAGGCTTGGGTTTGTAGCGCTGCGAAGTTGTGAGTCCCTGTTTTCCAGAATGAGCCGGTCTCGCTTAGATCTCTGCTGAGCACAGGTCAGGAGCTTAGTGTTTCGGGCCTCTCGGCTGAGGGCCAATGCTTCTGATTTCAGGTTTCGGGGTGCCAGACAGAAAACGGAAGATGTAGACATGCACGATCATCGGCAATCACCATCGCATACCTCACTTCACTACAGAGACATCGGCGTAGGCACAAACCGAGCGGAAGCTCCCGGATTCTGGACCTTCCCGAACCTGGACAAGCTTTATCCCTCAACCCCACAAACATCATGAAACAACAAGTCTAACGTAGGGGCCTTAATAATTAGAATAAGGTTTTGGGCTCTTTATAGTTTAGTTACCCTAAACCCTAAACCATAAACCCTAGTCATGTAAGAAGCACACGGAGAGCAAGGACCAACTGCAAGGGGGCCCTTGCAGTCCTTCGCTCTCTTCCCGCTCTCTTTTCATAGCCTGGCCTGACACTTTACGCGGACTTCAAGGGAGCCGGCCTTTCAAAGGGTTCTATAATGGGGTTCGGCCTTTATAAGGGTTCTATAATGGGGGTTCCTTTGATAGGGTTCTATAAGAGGGTTCAAGACAAATTTTAGTAGTTCGTTAATAGGGCTGCATAGCCTAGCACTCCAAAAGGGGTGAGGAAGGTTGCATATGGCTCATGGGTTTAAAACCTTTAGGACGTTAGGAGTCTTGGTACTGGGTAAACAGATGTCTGCCGACAGACAGACAGATAGATGCAGATTCGTTTCAAAGTGTCCTCTGAAGAAACTTTTATTAAGCTCCTCGGAAAAGCACCGACAAGCACACAGCTCTGTCACCTTTTCCGAGCAGAGCCCAGGCTCAGGCTAAGGCTCTTTTAAGGTACTCGAAGGGGGCCCCCTTCTAGGGATTTAAGGATTTCGGGTAAGGCTCCACCGGGTTTAAGGGCTTGGGATTTCGCAGCAGGAAACGAGTTACATGTTCCAGGGAGTGTCGCTAGGCGCAGCGAAAGCACTCCGTCCATAAAAGCAGTGCGCGTATTAAAAGGAAACGAGAGGTCTGTTCCAAGAGGGTCGCCAGGAACAGCGAAAGCACCCCGTTCTTCGAACAGAGGTTGCGCGGGTGCAAGAGAACGAATGGTAAGCATCGTCGGGCACAGCAGCACAGAAACACCAAACTGTCACTTTGCAGAAACATCTTAACTGAGAGTACCCAGCTACTGCTGTTCTCCGAGTTCACATGCAGCCTCACTGCCTGCAGCCTCCCCCTGCGCCGGTGCGGAGGTGTCGGAAACGGTTTGCAACGAAGCCACATGTCGCTGGCGGAACACCAAGTAGGTTCCAACCTCGGACGTGCGTTCTCGTCATGCGAACCCACGCCGCATTATCGTAAGCAGCAACGGAAAGCATCACCAGCCTCTCCGCATAAGCACCGGCATGAACATGATCTAAATCATCTGCCAGGTACTGACCATGAGCATCATCATCGCAAACGTAGCTTCGATCGTCATGGTTACGATCACCTTGTTTACAAATACTAACTTCATTCTCATCTCAACATCTTCACGGTGTTCATCCTTGCAGTCATCGCCATCGTCACCAGCATCGTCATCGAGAGCATTGATCGTATCTGAATATTAAGAACAACATCAGCAGAAGTGGTGACATGTGGGCAGACAGAACATGCAGTAGCTACAGGAACTGCGGCCAGCGAATACCAATACCATCACCACCACCGTCAGCGCGTTGCTGATACCCTGTCTCGTCCCGCTCCTGCCGCCTCGCCGGCATTGGTTCACTACGGACTACGGCCATGGCATGACTGTCGCGTTGCCCTGACAGGGTCTGGGCTAAAGCTTACCCTGGGGCCGAAACCTGAATGAACCTTAACCTCGACTGTCTCAAATCTAAAGCCCACATCGAAGGTGAGAGACGGATGCGGGCAGGAGGTTGACGTAGAATGAAAGGTATCGTCCAAGACGAAGATCCCCTGACTCCTTTGCCGAGAATCCAGAGATTGGACTTAAACCCTTCGGGCTGGCTTTCGGGAATTTAGGCTTCACGTTTTGGGTCTCCAAGATCAACAAAAACTTTTGTCCAAGATTGGTCCGGTCTCCAGAGAGCAGCCCAAGTGCATCAAGGCACCAGCCAACACGGGCCCCAAGCCACGCGACAGGGCGCCCAATGAGTTGCTCCAGCCATTGACCACAGCACGATTGCGCCTTGTGCACTCCTTGTTCCTTGGCAGCGTTTGGAACTGGATTTTACCCATCCACCACAAATATGGCACGCAAGAATTTAGGAAAAATAATACAAAAAGCGCCCCAGGTTCAGCAGTACCGCAAGCAGTGGAAAGGCTGTGCCAAAGCCAAGCTGGTTCAGGCCCTGCCAGATAGCGACAGGCACCAAACGCCAAGCGCTGGCTTGTTCAACATCGGCTGTCCTAACTGCGACGGTGTGATTGTCAGCATGAGGGTCCCGTTTCTGTTCCGTGTCATAGGGGCCCTGAGCAGAGAACTACCAACTTGCTCTGCGCGGAAGATCGGAATTCAGAAAAATCAAAAAAACAACACGAACTGTAAAACCTGAACCCTAAACCCGGCAACCACAAAGAACCGTGACAAAATTTAGACGGGGAGATGTGACAAGTTTTCAGGCCGACGACAGACCTTTACAGGTGTCCAAAACCAGACGCCGTAAACCCAAAGGCGATTTTAGACTAGCACAAGACACGCTTGAGCTCTTATAACAAGCGGTTTGACAAGCTTTAGGACAAGTCTTCGAGCATGAACGATATACCAAGTAGTGCCAATCCTACAGAATCCTTGTGTTGCAGCCGGACCGAGGGGATGTGTAGCACATAATGCATACGCCTACATGCCTACCAAAAAACATGGACACCTTCACAGTTGGAATAGCTCTTGGGTATATAATGGCACATTTATATTGGGACGATGAGCTCTTTACCAACAACAAAGGCCCAGCTTCATGAACAAGAGAGGAACTGGCAACGTGAGGACGATCGTCCAAAGCAGACCAATGGCGCAGCTGGTGTGAGCCCCACATCTCTTCACCAGGAAGGGATAAATTGTAACCTTTTCAGATTTTCTAAACCCTACACCCTAAACCCGGGTTTAAGGCTGAGGTTGGGTCACCTTTCAGGGTTTCTGGCTCTGGCTTTAGGTTGTGCGGGCGCCTAGCTCAGGGCTCAACATGTTGGGATCTCGGCTGGGGTCTGGCTAACAACCGATGGTTCAAAATGAAGGCCTGATTCAACGCCAGCATGAGCGCAGCAAATGTCTGAATATACGCAAACTGATGAGGGGAAACATCGAGGCCATGCATACTCCTCGGCTGCTCTTCACATCCCACCGCATCCAGAAGCTCGCGTGATCTCGCACTATTGAAAAACATCGACACTATGCACATCTCTGCAGCACCACCAAGTCACCGAGGCAAGGACGACACAAGGACGAAGGAGTTCAAGCGGGCAGCGACGTAGCCGTAGAGTATGCTGCTCACAGTCAGCAGACGCCACAGCCCACGGCGTTCCACCGAATTCGGCTCCCACCTTGCCTGGCTGGTTTCGGGAGCTGCAAGGAAGGACTCCTCTCGCTCTGTAGGCCCACGGGTCTCCTTCAATGCCACCACACCCAGCAGGAAGACGCAGGCCACCAGGCAGGCAAAAATCAGGTTTGAGAGGAAGAAGGGATGGCCCTCAAAGATCGTCGACTCGAACCACCCGGGGGCCCAAGCTGCCGGATGCGCCAAGGTTCCCCCCAGGATGGGACCCACGAAGAGTCCCAGTGAAAAGACAATGCCCAGGAGCCCAAAAGCCCAAGCTTCGTTCTCGGCATCCACCAATTCTCCCAGATAGGTCCGTGCGACGCATACGTTGCCGCAGAAGAAGCCGTCGAGAAGTCGAGCAGCCAGCGCCGTGGCGTAGCTGTCTGCAAGACCAAAAAGAACCGGAGCCACGGCGGAGCCAGCCAAGCCCAACAGCAGTATGGGCCGACGGCCAAACCGCTCAGCTAGCATTCCCCACATGGGGCTAAAGAGTACCTCACACAAAGAGTAGGAACCCACCATGACAGAGACCCAAATCGATATACCAGGGTCACCACGCCGTCTGTTGAGAAGATGGGACACAAACTCGTCCACGTAGGGGTTTAGCATGGTAGCATTGATGCAGTCAATCAAGCTGATGCAGCACAGCACCACCATGGCTGTGCATGTGAGCTTCTTCTGCGCCGGAGCCATGATCGCAGGGCCCCGACCACTTGCCTCTTGCGCTGGATCGGCTATGCTTGAGACATTCCTGAGCTCTTGTTTTAGAGCAGCTCGGTATCGTTGAGCATCTGCCTGTCTGGAACCTAAAACGTGTACGGCTTGATTCAGATCAATTTGGAAGAAAGACCAGGTGGTCAATTATAGTTAGTACCTAGCTCGAGGTTGTTTAATCGTGAATACGGAATCCAGGTTCAACTTGTCCGAGATTGACAGGCAAGGACAGCCAGGTCGTTTCTGACTGTCAACACAACTGACAATGCATGCAGCTTCGAGCTGTGAACGCTGCCAGGCTGCATGCGGGAAGCACAAGTATAATCTCCGAATCTCTCACCAGCCGATCTAGTGCTTCTGCATAGCTAGTTTGGGGCTGCACCCTTTGTTGGCCATTGTTCGCGCCATGATACCGCACCGGTACGACAATATGTGCCTTTGGCTGAATTCTACTTTCTGGCAGGTCGGTTGTGTTGGGAATGCGGGCGCGGTCGCTTTCGCTGGGTGCTGATGCCGAGCTGACTTTGGTGAAAGAACCAACCGCTGACAACCCAAGGCAAACGAAGAACAGAGGTGGGAGTGCCTGAAATAAGGGACCTTACCAGAGGATCCAAACAGTAAGTCCCTAATCGTGAGGACTCCAGGACCCAGACAGAGCGATAGAGCCGTCTGCAGCCAGCATGCGCCGAGGGGTTTCTGATCGCAGAGTTTGCTCCTAGACTGCAAGTAAAAAAAAGCATGTGCATGGTTGCTCGGAGCAAGACGACTTCCACGGATCTTTCGACCTGGATGCATGTTTCCTGTTGCCGCGTGCACTTCCATGTGCCCCGGGAGTGGGTGCACGATTTTGGGCATTTCGAAGCCAAAGCCCACAGAGCTGTTCTTTTGCCACACGCATCATCAAGTCGCGCGCCTTGAAACCCGAAACCCCGAAGCCCCGAAGCCCCGAAACCCTACACCCCCAAACCCTAATGAAGGCAAGCCTTGAGCTTGGCCTGTCCCCAGTTCACTTCTAAGGCTTCTACAAAAGGCTCTTATCACGGCTCTTTATCTTTCTGAAGGCTTCTGCAAAGGCCCCCCCCATAACGGTTCTATCCGGGTCGTCTTTACGGGCTCTATGAAAGCTCATTTGGTTGTGTCCCGAGTTCACATGCTGTGCTTCCATCGGAATCTCGGCTTCGAGGCCGTTGATGGAGGACCAGAATAGCACTGACCTGGTTGCTAAGACGCTAAAGGTTTCGAGCTTCGCGCTTTCGTTATTGCTTTGAAGTCTGGAGCCAAGGGCCTAGGGTTCAGAGTTGCGGCACTCACACGGACATGGCAGGCAAGGTCCAAGGGTTGGGGGTGCTAGCGTTCCAGGAGCATGCCTAGGAAAGCGGCGGACAGAGCAGCAGAAGCTTGGTTGCGTGGCTGTCACCTGTACATCAGCAGGCCGCGGCATCAAAAACTCTCCCAAATCCGATCGAGGGACGGCGGCAGGCACCAGATTGGCATAGAAGGGGAGGTACCGTCCGAGACGAAGATCCGGCGTCTCTAGGGAGCAGCCCAGGTGTACCAAGGCACCGGCGAGCTCCGGTCCCAAGCCACGTGCCAGGGCATTCAGAGAGCCACACCATCCGTTGACGACCGCGCGATTTCGGGCTGTGCACTCCTTATTCACGAGAACCGTACCTAGGCTGTTCTTGGAGGCACTTGCAGTGCTTCTTAGGACCTTAGGAGTGTACTCTACTTGGACTACTTTTTGTAGAATATGTTCAAGCATTGCCAGGTACAAAGAGGGAAGGCAATCCCAAATCCAAGCTGGCTCGTCGCCTGCCAGCCTGTGATGGGAAGCAGACGAACCACCTCGGACGGATTCGCGTCAGTACCCATGTAGTAGAAGGGCATGGGCAAGGTGATGGCGATCGTCCAGAGCAACCCTACGGCATAGCCAGTGTGATTCCCGACCTTTCTGACCAGCCAGCCATAGCAAGTCGTCTGGTTAAGGGCCAACATGAAGGCAGCACAGGCCTGAACACCTGCAAATTCCTGCGAAGATATGCCAAGGCCATGCAACGTCCTCGGCAGGGAGGAGACGAGGATGAAGCTGTTTAACCGAGCCGCGATGTAGCCGCAAAGAAGGCTGCTTGCAATCAAGAGCTGCCAAAGTCTTCGGCCCTGGGGAAGAAGAGCTTGGCGTCTCTGCGCGTCTATTGCCTCGTCGCTTCGCAGCAAGCCTGAAGCTGGCTCATGCCCGCGGGTCTCTTTTAAAGCGGCAGCGCCTAGAAGAAACACAGCTACCACCAAGCAGGCAAAGAGCAAGTTCGCAAGGAGGAAAGGGTGGCGCTCAAAGAGCGTGCCCGCAAAAACCTGCGATTCCCAGCTTGCCGGGCGTGCCAAACCTCCACCGAGAACAGGACCCAGGAAGAGGCCGAATGAGAAGACAACGCCCAGGATGCCGAAGGCTCGAGCCTCGTTCTCGCTGTCCACTAGCTCGCCCAGGTAAGTGTTTGCAACGCACTCGTTGCCGCAGAAGAAACCATCCAAGAGCCGGGCAGCCAGAGCAGCCGGATAGCTGTCGGCAAGGCCCATCAACAGCGAAGCCGCTGCGGATCCAGCAAGCCCAACAAGCAAGACTGGACGTCTGCCGAACCTATCGGCCAGCATCCCCCACATGGGGCTGAAGAGAACCTCGCAGAGCGCGTAGGATCCCACCAAAACGGAAACCCAAATAGATATGCCGGGATCTCCAGGAGGTCTCCCAAGCACATGTGCCACGAGTTCATCCACATAAGGAATGAGCATCGTGAAGTTTATGCAATCAATGAGGCTGATGCAACAGAGCACAGCCATTGCCTTGCACGTTAACCTTCTCTCCATGGCTACCCTCTGTTGCAGGGCCGCGCTAACCACCTGCTTGGAGCAACATTGAGCAACACAGAACTCTGCCTGAGCAGCTCAAGATCGACTACCTGCCTGCAACAAACTTTCGCTAGCACCCAACCGGCTACGTAAACCCACAATCTTCATTTCAGGACCCTCTTCTCCCTGCCCGCCAGAGCTCAGCCAACTCCTCGACCCTGACTACTACTTGGCCTACACGCATTCCAAGGACGTGAACTCACGGAAGCATCGCGATTCGCAATCACGCACCCCAATCATCCCCGAAAAGGGATCGGCCTTCTTCCTTCTCCTCCTTCACATCACGGTCTTCCTTCTCCTCTTTCTTGACATCATGATCTTCTTCAGCTGCCTCGACGGTGTCTCTTTTCGGTCAAACTCAACGTGGGGATCAGTGGACCTAGTGGGTCCTTGATGCAGGGATTCCAGTTATAAGGAGCCCGAGCTAATCCGGGCGACCATCCCGATTACAACTTGCAACCTTGCCCCTAAACCTACTTGCTATGCCCCCTGATCCCGCAAGTGACATCTCGACTCTCTCGCCCGGATGCTGACAGGACTTGGGGGGGGGTCGGGTGGTTTCTCAGGCATTTAGGGTAGGTGACTGCTAATGCTCAGTCGGATTACTTGAGGCCGCACCTTGCATAATGGCACTTGGGCTGTGTCAGTGGAAATCAAAATATTCGAGTTGCAAACTCTTCAACTCAATCACTCTGCTTAGGATCGGTTGGCCTGTGGGAGTTCACGGGAGAGCCGAATTTGACCGTGCTGGGGTCTATCTGCTGGTCATGGGCCATTTAAAACTGACGATATGGTGTTTCTGAGCTCAACTATCAAACCACGGAGCTGACTTGTGCAACATTTTTGAGCATTGGCCACAGCGTCTGAACCTCTGCCAATACTCCAATGCGACACGGGTACAGTTACTGTTGCCTCGTCCTTGGGCAGTCCTGAGGTGCTGCGTCGTTGCCGTTAAATTGGCAGGTTCCATCTTCTCGTCGCATCCTACTTTCATACTACCATTTCGTGACACTAGCAGCTCAACGTCCGCGACCTTGCCGCCTGATGTTCTAAACACTCCGCGATCTGCCACGAACTTACAGCATAACTCTACGCCACCTTCACATGTGAAGATGGCATATGCTCCTAAGCTGCATGTTCATTTACATGTCGGTAGATGAAATTATGAAATTCTCCTCTGCGCTACTTCAGGGCCAGCTCAATCAAATCACAAAAACCCTCTTGCCATCTTGCTATGCCAACACAATCACCTTCTTCTCGTATGTTGGCTGAAGCTATATTCGACAACATTCGGCTGTCTGGCTAGCTTGGCCTCACAGTGTCCTGGAAATTCCAGGGTTCTGGGCTCATTCTTGTCTCACACAAAACCTATGTCCTTGCCAAACTCTTTTTGCTACTGGACTCAAGTCTAGCCAGATCACGGCCTGCAAGCATCTTGACTGAGTTTAACACCCAATGCTAAACAAACAGGCATTGACATTGGCAGGGGCTCGTCGGCAGTTTCGGATGCTAAAGCGCTTCGAGAGCGAATTACAAGCACGCCTCGCAGAGCTAATGTGCACACGAGTGACATCTCCTGCGGCAGGACCTAGTGTTCATCTGCTTATCCGAATCTAAGAGATCTCAACAACCAAAACAAGGTTTCAGAAATCAGCAGGCGGTCGCAAGGTGTTTACACAGATAGCTCCGGCACATCGTGCTCACTGCTTCGGAGATCCGATATGCTTCCACCCCAGCTCGCACCTGACACCGATTCAGAAAAACTTGTCTTTGGCCGCTGGGAGTAGCTCATGCAGAGAAGTTTCACCGAAACCTCGCGAACAACGA
The DNA here is from genome assembly GCA_905221635.1 of Symbiodinium sp. CCMP2456. Classification (NCBI taxonomy): domain Eukaryota; class Dinophyceae; order Suessiales; family Symbiodiniaceae; genus Symbiodinium; species Symbiodinium sp. CCMP2456. Next base: position 23,790 of record CAJNDV010018635.1, on the reverse strand, counting down.
AAAGCGTATGCTGCAGCATTCTGATGCTCGGGGGTTTTCAACTCCTGAGGCAAGAGCATATGGTAAGAAACTGACCAGTACGAAAAGTTCACTGCCATCACACCAACCAGCAAGCAGGGCGCCTTTGCCAAAGACCAACCCGAACTCCACGCTGGTGGCCGTCTGCCTTTGGTCAGGCACACCAGCGAACTTGATGATCTCCACCTGGCACGCTTTCAACTCTCAGAGACAGCCGAGGCAACTGAGACGCAATATCTTCGGGATTCGCGAAATGCACAACAAGAAGGTGTCGACAACCCGGAAACGCATCGCAGGTTCTCAGCCGAAGTGCCTGGCACTGGAGGCTGGGTGCGCATCCGGCGATTTCCCGAATCTGCGGCTCGATGGTGCACCTTATTTCGGAGGCAAGCACGGGAAACGAGTATGACATGCTTGCGTTTGGATCACTTCCTTGTCAGAGCAATGCGCATTGCTGCTGCAGGCTTATGGCCTACTACCTGTTAGCGATTCGATCAGCCATCTTCTCTGGCTGTGCACCACTCTTTCTTCAAACTCAGCTACTCCGCACTGCTGTTCCCGGCCGATGCAGCACTGCTACTGCCACCCGCGCAACCAATAGTGCTGCGTGTTCTGAGTCGCAAATGCACTAGTGCTTCTTCTAGTCACTAGTCTTCTTCAGATCAGCAGTACGCAATCAACGCAATAGACTTGATCGACATCGTAAGAGACGCCGTGGATTCCTCTGGAAAACAAAGGCAGCAACCCGTCCTACACAAGAGTACGAAACCCCTGTAAAGCCCAAATAAGACCCCGAACGGAATCAAAGGACAAAAAATGCGCCCAGGCACAGGCGGACGGATGACCGCCTCCCTAGGGCCTGGCCGCCAAAGGGCACCTACATGCAGCCACGGTTTAGGGTTTAGGGTTTTTTCCCACCCGCCCAGATGACTCTGTCGCACCGCAGGGAGGGTTTAGGGTTTAGGTTTGTTTGTTCCCAGCCGCTTCGCTGACGAGGTCGCACTGCACCCCAAGCAGTGAAAGAGCGCCCAGGAGCTGCCCAAGGCACCAAGATGCACATTGTGAGTCCAAAACACTCATGTAAACCTCCCCAAAACCAAAAGTTCTACAACACTGAAACGCTGAACGGGAATCCACAAAACCCCACCCCCCAGGCATATCGATACAGAATGGAAACTGCTACAAAGAATCAATTGCCAGCGGCCTTCCCGCCTCGCAACATAAAGGGGGACATCTTTACTACATGTCCCGCGGTCTCACCACACTTGCGCCAACCCCGACATGGAAGCAAAAGCCTCAAGCCTGAAACTTCAACACCCCACTGTAACGTCGAAGCCCTTAAACCCTAACCTTGAAGCCCTCAGAGCCCTAAGCCAAAGCCCAAAAAAGCTCTGCTGTCCTGAGAAACCCGTAGCCTCAAGGCCTTTTTACACAGGCTTGATTGGAGCTCGCCCGGCCAATGTCCCTCGTAGCACATCGCACTCAAGGCCTAAATTCCGAACTCGAGATCCTCAACCCCAAGATCCTGCACCTCATGGCATTACAACAAACTCCCCGTTCGATAGTATAGGGCGGTTTAGGGGGGGTGAGGTTTAGGGTTTAGGGTTTAGGGTGTTGAGGGTTTAGGATTTAGGGCTTTGAGGGTTTAGGGTTTAGGGTTTAGGGTGTAGGCCATAACGAAGCCGATCTGAAGCCAAAAACAGAAACGCTCAATCCGCGACCATGGGCCCCAACATCTGAAAGGCCAAACCCTGCAGCTCCACCGAAACCACACACCCCCAAAACCCCAAGGCACCGAAACTTAACTCGTCCACCCTGAGGCCTGACACACGAACACTCGTAAGTAAATACGGTGATAAGTAAGGCAGCAACAGCTGTGGTTACTTCTGACCCCAATTCCACGCGCTCACGTCACGACTACCCGAGAACGTCTACAAAACCGGATGGCAACCCCTTTGAAAGTCCTGCCGAAACCTATAAAGAAACCCAACATAGCTCTACTCACAAACTTTGCCTCATCAGGTGCCCTGACCCTTGAAGTGAATCTTAAACCCTAAACTCTACCAAACCCCCTACCACCCTACGAGCGCTCTACAAGCCCTATCAATGCCACCACGAAAACCTTGCCGTAGCCCGAGACGACGCTTGCTGGACTATCCAAGCAGACCCAGAAACTCCAACCTGAATTCAGGAATACACCTTAAATCATATTCGGGATCCTACAATAATTTAAGCTATATTCCTTAATAAAGGGGTATTGGAGTCTCTGGGGAGCTCAAGGCGGCACGCCTCTTTCGGGCCGAAGAGCAAGGATCCCCCTCGGAACTGGTTGGTACCTTGGGCGTTGGTTGAGATCTGTGGTGTCTAGACCATAAATGGCATAAACCCCTTAGGCCAATTTGGGATTTAGGGCGGTTACGGCTTTGGAGTTTCACTGCTCGGATCGTTGGGCGTGAAGCTTCAACGCGAGGATTCAATGGAAGCTGCAGCCCCTCAACCTCATGAACTTTAGGGCTCTTGGTTTTGTGACTCTTGAGATTTCAGATTTAGGTTTTGATAGGGCCCAGGGTCCGCAGCTTGCTGCGAGCAGTCCAGCTACGACGAGCCTTGATTGCTGCCATTGTTGAGACTGTTCTGGTTCTGGAGGTTCTCAGAGACATATACAAACGTCGCGGCTATTGCTCGTACTGCTCTTCTACTGCTGCTAGGTATGCTGCGTGTTGTTAGCATGACCTTCGGTTTTTTTGCCCTTCCTGACTATCGTCCTCTTGCTGCTGACACTGCTATCGTCGCTACTGTCGCTATGAAGACAATGATTGCTCCCACCAGATCTGCCATGCAATGGCCTCCGATCGCTGGTACTCTTACTACCAATTCCATGAAACATCGGTACATCGTGTGTGCACACTGTGAGGCTTCTAGTCTTGTAACTATAACGCTATACTGTGGTGACCGGTATATTCTGCCTGGCAGTGCGTACCACTGCCTGTATCAAGGCTTTTTGAACCTGCGCCGCCATCCTCAACAACACTCTGGAATAGCATGTGTAAAAATCGGATGTCCCCCGGCCAAAGCCGTTCACCTGCATGAAAGGTGTGGTTGCTCTAAGTCTGGTCCCTGTGTCTGTCTTTAACAACTCCCGATGCCAATACCGACTGCTTCGCTTCTCCGTTTGATGGATAACCGGCTGTTTAAAACGGGGCCTGCTATATAAAGCCTCAGCGGCAGGGTCCATCTTCTAGGTATTCTCAGGAAAGCGAACTGCAATTGCCAGAAACTTCGGTGCACCGCTCTCTGGCCCTTTTGCACCTCCCTAACCCTAAAAACCCTTACCCGAAGTCGCAACTTCTGAACTTCGAAATACCCTGAACCATAAACTCAGGTTCCCTGTTGATTTCTTATTTCGCGTAATGGAATCCCATACCCCAGAGTTTCTGCAGAGTTGATGCTTAAGACAGAGTGCGCGACATCAGGCTTCAAGGCTGAAGATTCAGGGCTTAAGGGCTCCGCGGGCTTAGGGGTTTCAGGTTTGAGTTTTAGGCTCTGGGGTTTTGGCATGGTTTCCGGTTTAGGGTTCAGGCTTTCATGTTGAAGGTTTAAGGTCCAGCATTTCGAGTTCAGGGCTTTATAGTTGAAGGTTTGACGGTCCCAGGTTTTAGGTTCCCTTTAATCGGAATGCTTGCGGGCTCTGGTTTTACGGAGTCACATCATTTCGCACCCTTATGGCCAAACGTTTCCCAAGAGCCTTTCCAAGACCGTTTAGACTCGTTTTGGAGCGAAGGGTTTTGGGGGTGTTTAGGTTTAGAATACGGATACAGGTGGCCAGGGCAGCAATGCACAAGGACCACGAATGCACCACGCCTTGACCCTGAAACCAAAACGCTGGACCCGAATCCTAGACCTAAACCCTGAACCTCAAGCCCTAAGCTCGAAATGAAAAGCGCCGGTCTAAGGGGCAAAGGAGGGTCGTCCGGCACTGCCTCAGCATGGGAGCCGCCTGCCAGAACATCTCTTTAGGGAACTTTAGGCTTAGGGCTTCCCCCAAAAGGAATACACCCCACTCCCATCGTTTGGTATACTTCTCGAGGTAGTGCGGGATGTGTTCATGAAGGGCAGCTTGGCCTCTAGGACACCGTTCTCCAACTGTCAAAGCCACAATCTAAGAGCATAGCTGACGGGAACAACGGGTCGATGCTTTGCATAAATTTTGCCGATGACAAACTTCGTCCATCTGAACAGCCACCGGCATGGCAAGATCGCTGCTGGTTGCCGCAATGGTTGATTTTTTCACACTTTAGAGTTTTGGGGCTTGGGGCCAACAGGGACCAGATGCGCATGGGCGTGGATCTAAACCCAGGCCCTGTACCACCCGGCACCCTCAACCTTTCAATTTCCCTCAGCGGGCCAGAACCCTAAACACACTACTTCTAAAGCCCCGAAGTGAGAAAATCGAACCTCTGAAAAATGATGAAGGCTCAAAAAAACAAGGTCCAACCATGATGCCAAAAAACGTCGCTCCGGTCCCCCGATGCGTGCCCGAAGCCCTGCAAGCACGGAAACCACTTGGTGTCCTGAACGACCCCTGAAGCCCAAACGCAAAGACTGCACCACATGCCCGTGAGAAGCTTTGGTCTGAGAGGGAGTCCTGTCGGAAGAACTTGGAGAGAATCTTTGTGAGGTCACTCGCACCGAAACTATCTCCGTCCTTCCAGTATTACGGTGGCTCCTCTACTGTGCTTGCTTCAGCCACCATGAGAAGGAAGAGCCATGGAGACGTGGCCGGTGGAATCGCAGTGGCACTCAAAACCAAACCCCTGCACCCCACAATCCGCGCATGCCCCAGAACCCAACAACTGAAGCCTCTACGCCCCATGCAAATTCCCGTGAAACCTTCCATAAACTCCGATTCTGAGAAGAGAAAAAACTGAAAAATTGTGCCCCATGTCCTTGAGGTCAGAGCGAAGTTGGCTCTCAGAGGTCATGGACCCCAAGGAATCCAACACAATAAGGTCAAAGAATCTGGACTTGGTCAGATCCTGGGGGGGTGGAACTCCCTTGTGTCTTATGTGCAGGCACGCGAGAGGCTCAAAAGCCAGGGAGGGTTAGGGGTCTAGCGCTTCAGGCTTAGGCTTAATTTCTCCCCCCAAGCCTTCAAATTTGATTAAACGGAAAGCCATGAACGAACAACCGAACCAAGTACTCCTGAATTTGGCCTTAGACCGGTCAATTTTAGGGCCTCAAAAGAGCACATAAGCAAAAACTAGGATAGGGATATCCCATATAGATCCCCTTATAATGAAGCCCAATAAGGTAGGGATCTCCCTATTATAGAATGCTTTATGCTTACGTCCTTTTTTGGGTCCCCAAGACCACGGCTCCTGGATCATGCTCACAACCTCCTCAGCCGAGCGGGGTTTAAAGACATCCAGCTTGTCTCTGGCCAGGCTCACGCCCATCTCGACCAGGTGCCTCCTGAGTCTCTCGGGCTTCGGGTTTAGGGTTTAGGGTTTAGGGTTTAGGGAACTTTAGGGCCCCTGAGCTTCTGGACTTAGGGGGCATCTGAGATCTGGGGTTCAGCTGGTTCGAGTGTGAGCGACGTGGCCTGTGGAAGCCTCCAAGGGGAGCCCCCCAACGCCCCACCCCTGCTAGGCATCTTTTACGACACCGTCAAGTCGTCAAAGAACCTCCTGAAGCGCCTTGGCCAAGAGTCGGGCCTAGGCATCCGTCCATATCCATGATGGCACAGCCTTGCTTGCACAATTCTGTTTCAGATTGAAAGGTCGCTGTCTAAGACGCAAAAAGCTTCCAAAGTTCACCAACTCAACTATTACGCATCCTGACTACTAAGCAGTGCTTTAAAAGCACTGAAACACTTCGTCCTACATTCTTTGTTTGAACTCGTCCTACATCCTGAAACCCTACCTCTGCGCCTAAACTGTGCACTCACTAGCCGCACTAGCCCCAAGAGTACCTCACCCTTGTCATACGGATCCGGAGCAAACAGAGAATCGCTGTAGGAGTCTGAATGATCAGCGACAATAACCCAACACAGTCCTTCCCAATATGCTTGTCCAGGCACCCCGCTCTCCCAAGACAAAATGGCAATAAAAACATAAAACATCATGAAACAAACTAGTAGTCACATAAAGAAATGCAAAAAAAGCATACACAACAACCCAAGCAGCGCTGTCGCCGGCCCGTGGCCTGTGCCCCGGCGACGCAGGACCTGGGCGGCCAGGCCCCTTCAAACGGTGAGCTACTCGCCCAAACCCTAAAAGCTAACCCACTACTTCAGGATTTAAGCCCTCAACCCCTTTTTGCACCGACTTGTACATGCCCACCTGGTTCTCAGAGCTGCAAAACCCTAAACTTGTTCAAAACTTACAAAAAAACACATGTTCAAGAGCCGTCCAGGGACAGAGCCAGGGAGGTCTTGCCGCTCTGAGGGCAACCTATGACCTGGCCCGGCATGTCGCATGTCTTAGATTCAGGCCTTAGGGTTTCGACTCACACGCTCGCACGAAACAGGCATGGCAAGGAGACGTCTGGAGCTTAGGGTTTAGGGCCGTTTAGGGTTTAGGGTTTAGAATCTTTAGAATTTGGGAAATGATTGCTTTCGGTTTCACAGGCAGTCGGGATGAGGTCTTTCAAGTTTTGGGGACGGACCAAAAAGAAGGGTGCTGCCAGCATCGGGAGGAAGGAATAATGACATCACGCACAGGTACACCGAGGCCGCGAAACACCACTAGGAGCTAAGCCATCACACACCTCACCAAATGCCGCTCCGCTCCCGGTCGCTAGTCCCACAGAGTGTTCTGGGGTTGGAGGCGATTCATTGTCCTTTGATGCTGAAACAGCGAGGCGCAAAACTGCGCATGTCCAGGGTGCAACACTTCCCCGGACTCAGAGCACACAGTGGGTTTAGGGACTTTTTTTGTTTTGAGGTCTCGGCGCCGACAACTCGGACAATCCAAGCGAGGCAGGCGTCAAGCTTTGCGGTTTGGGGTCTAGGGTTTCGGCTTTCACGCTCGCACAAGGCAAGGCCTCACGACGGCTGGTCCACAACACATAGGAGTTTCCGAAAATAAGGGGTACCTTATTTTAGGGTCCTTATAATAAGGATCCTACTATTTAGGGTACTATAGTAGGGTCCCCTATTTTTGGAAATCCCCACATAACTAGCGAGACACGTGCACAGGGTTCAGGAATCCCAGATAGATCAATCATCACTACGAGTACGACAACAAACAGGGGTTTGGGGTTGAGGGATTTGGCTTTCAGTTGTGTAAGGCATTTAGTACTTGGATTTCGGGATGTTTCGCGGTTTAGTTTGCTGTCGCAGTTCTAGCGTACCCCTAATGCCTAAACTTTCTTTTGCAACGGGCTTCTTGCTTTGCCGACCGGCCTGGCGCGATGAAACTGTAAAACTGTCCAGCAGTTGAGCAACCTCTTACGCCTCTGTGCCTTTTATATAGGGCTGAAAATTTTGAAGAGCCTTGCAGAACCCGTAGACGTCGTATGATGCGCTAAGTGAACCCTTGCAGAACCCCTTGGCCTCGACGATGTGCCCGCACGGCAGGCCGCCGCCCAAGGCCTTGTCCAAAGGAGCCGCCCCGGTGGAGAGCGCTGTGATCTCCTCCTTGGGCTGCTCTGACTGGAGCGAGCTTTTGGGGCTTTGTGTTGAAGAGTTTCGTGTCTAAGGCCGAAGGCCTAAGGGTCTGTGATGACTGCTTGTTGAGCAGACTCTTGCTGTTCTTATCCGGTGCATCTGAAACGGTCAAACACACACACACACACACACACACACACACACACACGCGTATCTGCAAGAGCTGTCCCGAGCGCGACCGAGGCTCTTTGACGGCGATGTTTCGGCAGATCCGCCGGGTGGCTCGTTTTCGCCGAGCCAAAGCCAAAGGCAATCCGAGGCCGGCGAAACTTGAGGACTTGGGATGAATGGGAGAATGGTGACACCGGGATGGTAGAGGCCTTTGGCTTTCAGTCCCAGGCGTCGGCGGCAGAGGCGGCAGAGGCAGAGGCAGGGTCGCCAGCATGTCCCCAGTGGTCGGCAGGGACGGCGCCAGCATGGCGCGGCGCATGGAATCTACGAAGCTCTTGGCCACCCCTCTGCATTGCCCCATGACCAATGCACGCAGCTCCAACAAGAAGCATGTTTCCACAGTCGTCATCCATTCAACGAAATCCTTCTGGGCCAGAAGACTGCGGTCAAGTCCCGAGTTTCGGAATGTCGAGGCCCCTGTCCCTGAGATTTTGCCCCCCCCCCTCAAAGCCTAGAGCCAAAGCAACAAACTCCAGGAACCAGCCGGGTGGCCTCAGCAGGTTCCTGCTCTACTTCCTCCTCGGCGGGGCCGGGGGAGATAAACGGAATTCTTGTTCGAAGCTGTTCGGGTTTAGGGTTTAGGGTTTAGGGTTTAGGGTTTAGGGTTTAGGGTTTAGGGTAAAGCAGGCTGATTGGCTTCGAAGTCTGAAGCTTCCGCGTTCACCAAGGTCAGGTACACTGGCAGGTGGAAAAGCAGCTGAGCCGGCATCCCTCGGCATGGCAACAACGTGGTGGGAAGCCAGTGCCGAGGCGAAAAAAGAAAAGCACGAAGACAAGCAGATACAGCACGTCTGGCAAACACTTCAACACGGCCGGCTGGAAAAACACGTTACATCTCGACCTCGTCTACGTTTCTGCTGTCAGAGAAAAGGGCACCTGAACACGAGTCCTGCCTGAAAGGAAGCTTCCAGGGAATCAGAAATAAGGCTTTCAGGGGCTTGTTATGGTAAAGATATCGCGGCTTTACGGTCAGGGCTTCGTAGTACTACTTATCCGGACCCCTATTTTAAGTTGCGTTTCGGGCCCAAGTCTCGACACCACCAGCCGGTGTCTTTTGGCGCCAGCTTCCGAAACCCTGATGCCTTCCGAGCTGCCGTCTCCACCCGCTTGCAAGATTCAGATAAACCCTACTAAACCCAAGTATGTAAGCCATGCTTTTCAACAGGATCTTGTCCTCAAGCCAAGTAAACCCAAGGCATAAAGCCTGAAAGCTGCAAAAGCCTACTGTAAACCTACTGGAAACCCTCGAGGCCTAAACTCAACACCTGCACACTCGAAAGTCCTATGAACATAAAACCTGACACCCCATTGAGCCTGAAACCGTCTCGTCTGAAGCCTCTTCGAGCCTCCAGAACATAAGGGAACATATTCCCCAAATAGCAGGATCCCCACCATGAGGAGGAGCCCTAAAATGAGGCACCCCTAAATGTCAAGAAGCCCATATAAAACCATATTATATTATCCAGCAAACTCCATGACTTCCTGCAGAACTCTTATGCAACCTCAAGAGCCTTTGCAGGACGCACGTAAACCCTAAACCCTAAACCCCAAACCCTAAACCCTGAACCCCAAACCCCAAACCCTCAACCCCAAACCCTAAACCCTAAACCCCAAACCCCAAACCAAACCCCAAACCCTAAACCTTAAACCCCAGACCGATCTCAACTACGAAACCTCCGGGTCTCTGAATCGAAACCTCCGGGTCTGCGGCCGCTGACTCGGGATCGGGAGCCAGGCTCTCGGCCCCTGCACCCACTCCCAGATCCCTCCACTCACGGTGTTTAGGGTGTTTGTTGTTTAAAGGGCTCTTTGGGTTTAGGGTTTAGGATTTAGGGTTAACGGTTTAGGCTTGAGGGTTCATGCTAAGCGGGGAATACCAGATCCCTTCGGGGCCTGCAGGATTTGGAGCATCTTTGGTCTTGGCTCGCGACACATTTTGCGATCACTGGGCTGGGTACAACGACCTCGCAAGTCCAAACTCACCCCCAGGGCTACATTTCCCCATTTCCCCAACTCTCCCGTAATACAGTGGCCCTGCAAGGACATTGGAGCCTACCATAGTACAATTATAATAAGGAAGACTGTGCAGCAACATGAGCAGGCTTGAGCTTCCTAACAGAATTCTGGGCTCTTCACTGGCAGCTGAAGACAAGCCAAGTCGCCCAGGTGCTGCTGTGCCAGGCCACCTTGGCTGTAAGATCATGAAAGAATCTCTAGAATAGTGCAATACTGCACTATAACTAACTAGAATCATACTTGTAAAATACTACCTAGTAGTACTCTCGTGCCAGAGCAACTCTTAAGCGAAGACCGGGGCTAAAGGAAGCTGTGCGTCTACCCTAGCCGAGCGACCGAGGTGAAAAGTGTAAGCCTCTGATCGTCCAATTGTGCAGCCGAGATACGCCACATGAACATCACCCCGTATATGGATAGGGAATGTTCGCAGCCCTGAACCCAAGCCATAAGCCCACAACGCTGTTTCAAGTTTTCGAGGATCCATTGGCCGAGAAAGCCAAGCAGCAGATGTGCTGCAAGTCTTTTTCGCCAAATCGTCGATCGCTGTCTTCGCAGATGCCGAAGATATACAGTGGATCAATCGGGCCCATGTTCACAAGCCTCGGCGGCACTTTTCAACTTGTCGGACCCATTCTGAAGCCATCGAATACAAGTTTCAACAATCACCCGACCCAAGCATAAATTCTAAATTGACCCGTATCCTCCCTTGAACAGAATATAACCCTGCACCCCCTAGACACCAAAAAAAAGGCATCAACAAGCTCCTATGATCCCATAATTCTGATGAACCTCAAAACTCTGAAGCACGAGTAAAACCCTGTAGACAGGCGACCCCTTAAAGCCCTAAACCCTGCGTGACCCTTGAGCCCTTACACCCGGGACCGTTTGATCTCGTTGGTTCAGCCATTCCAGCTGTGCAGGACGTAAGGGTGTAGGAAAGGCTCAGTGGTGGGCTCATCAGCCTAACCAAAAATCCTTCAGACTGCACTGCCTGGGCGTAGAGATTAGGGTTTTAGGATGGGTTGCGAATGTCAACGGGTTGGCGTTAAGGATCGATGGGGTGAGGGTTAGGGGCTTCGGGCGCTTTCTCGTACTAGCGACTGGAGCACTTCGTCGTCCGTGAAATCCTTCTTCCCCAACTCCTTGCGTTTTACGAGCTGTTGGAGGGGATTCAGGCTTCTGTCGGCTGTGGGGTATGGTTTGGGGCATAGGGTTGGGAGCTCGACTGTCCAGGCCTGCAAGGCTCCAACTTACAGAGGAGGTTGAAACCTAAACCCACTCTTTCTGCAAGCTTGCAAGCCACTACTACCCTTAGAAGCTTGCCGCCTCCTCGCTGAAGCTACGTTAAGCCTGAAGCAAATCCGAACCCGAAACTCCCGAAACCCCAAATTGTCCTAAAGTCCCAACTCTGAAACCGCCAACTGCCCAAGCAAAATGTCACGAGCCCTCGCTGTAACAACAGAGAGGGCTCTTGCTCCACAGCCGGCCTTGCGAAATATCGCATAGGCGCAACCTGAACCTGATGCCTTTCGCTGCGACACGCCGAAATAAGCCCCAACACACCTTACCCTCATCACTCTACCATGGCATGGATGACCTGCAGCCTGGGGTCATACGTGCATGTACCCGAATGAAACAAGTAAGGTAGCGTGCTGTACACCAGGAGTTGCCCTCACATATATTTACAGTCAGGCATCTGCCAGCCCTTCCAGAAACCGACCGACTGCCGCGTTGTCGTGCTTCGTCACCAGGGGGCTGCAGCGCTCCAAGTAGCTGGCCATCCGCTCGTTCTCAGCTGATGTTTTTGTCTAAAGCCAGGGGTCGGGGGGGAATTTGAGCAGCTTTTGGGATGGGATACTCCATGAACAAGCTGCCCCTGCATCACAGACCTAAGTCAAGCTCACGCCCCGATGCCTTTGCCTCCCACCTCTCCGCAACAAGATTGCAGCCCAAAGAAGGCAGAGAAACACGGCTTAAGGGCAGAAGCAAACCAAAATAAACTCCGAGGTTTCAAGATCAACCCTTCTGAAACTTGACGCCGCAAGACCCCAAGCCAATTCTTGGTGGTGCACTGGAGCAACTCAGCCCCCTGCTGCCTCTAGATGACGCCGCAGACCCTCGCGGTCGTCCCGCGCCTGCAGCGACTGGCGAGGTTCAAAGGCCGCACACTTTCTCCGGCCAATTTGAGGCTGCCTTGAGACCCCCAGGCTTGTTTGTCGGGCGTCCACCACTTGACTCTTCTGATGTGGCCGCATGCTGTAGCCATACCTACCAGACACAAATAGAGCATGATCTGCCCGAGATGGTTCCTAAGCCCGATTTCCTGAGCCCGAAGTCTAGCTGGATCATCTTGGTCTACGTCGGATGCCCGAAGCAAAAACGTCTAGCTTCTTCCAGTACAACCCCCAAAAAACCCAAGAACCTTAAACCCTGAAGGCCCTAAATCCTAACATTCTCACTGAGAGGGTGCGACTCTGCGGCCTTGCCCTCCTCTTTGTCTAGGAGCCTTGTCCTGGCTTTGGGCAAACAGGGTGCCTACATAAAATGGGGCGCCTCTCAGGGTAAATTTTCGATGAAGGAGGCACCTCGAAAGGAATCCTGCACCGGGACAAACTGAGTGTCGTGCGTATGGTGTCTGTTTCTACTCCGCTGGTTTTGAGAAGCACGGACGTGCCGCAAGCCCTGGAGTATAAAAGCTTCTTCTTCCCAGTATAAAACCTTGTGCCTTCCGTTCATAGTTCTACTATGATTACTAGAAACTAGTAGCAATGATATTATCATTATTCGTGTTTTTGCAGCACTCACCCTCGACAAAGCAGGCGAGGCTTCGGTCCATTAATTCGTGTTAATGTTATCATCTATTACTACCAGTAGTCATGATATCATGATCACTAGTGCTAATGTTTGCATCATTGCAACTATGTGAGACAAGTCCTGTCACGCAGGTGCGGCAGCTCCTCCGTCACGATGCTATACACCTGGGTCAGGTCTGAAGGCTTCGGCTCGCTGCGCCCAATGCCTGTTTGGGTTTAGAGTTTAGGGTTTAGGGTTCAGGGTTTGGGGTTTAGAGTTTTGGGTTTAGGGTTTAGGGTTCAGGGTTTAGGGTTTAGGGCTTCGGGTTTAGGGTTGACATTTGGGTTTAGAGTTAAGGGTTTCGGGTTTCGGGTTCAGGGCTCAGTGGTTAGAGGCCTCGGCTCGGTGCACCTGAACTTTGGAACATACTTTAGCCCTCTGAAGGCTATAGCTGTACCTATGCCTATACCCATTATGTATATGTACACACGCACACACAGACACACACACACACACACACACATATATATATATATATATGTATATGTAGACATATGTAAATAATTACACGGTGCAAAGTAAACTCATTAACTAGGGAGCAATGGGCAGGGTGAATCGAAACACTACGACCACTGCTACAAATGGGTCTTCTCGAGATGTTGTTGTTTAAACTTTTCGTTAGGAGTTACAATACGAGCTCAACCGATGATCAGAAAGTTTGGTGTGATTGTGGGTCTAAGGGGCCCAAAGACACGGGGTACCGGCTGCTCAACTCGGACACAGCCAGGCGAAGTCTCTAGGTTGGACTACAGGCAACCTTCTGCACTCGCAACCCACAAAAAAGACAGGAACGACTCAACATGCAGTGGCTTGTGGTGGTAATGATAGTTGAAACATGGCAATGACAGAACCCTTCTATGGGCCCTTACCCAACCTGACAACAGCACCGGTAATGCTCACCCAGCGAAGTGCCCAGAAGAGGAAAACAAGAAGAGGCCTAGCTGAGAAGCTACATCTTACCGCCAGCCCGACAGCCTTTTCGCCTCTGAACGCGACGCAAGCCTGAACTGGCAGTCTCCCAGACAGGAGCCACTGAAAAGCCGTTGGCTTATGGCTTCAACCCTAAACCCTAAACCCAACTAAGGCATGGAAACCTGACCAGAGAACCGGAGTAAGGCTCAGCCAGCGAAGTGCCTAGCATGGGCCTAGCTCTCAGGAGCGGCGGCATCCCTCACGCCGGCAAGGCCCTTCAAACCCAGCTGGTAGTCTCCGGATTGCTCCTGGAAGTTGCTCGCAATCTGCAGGGCGATCGTTCCCACATCAGCTGTATGCAGAGGCGGCGCAGTCGGATCGGGCCGCCCGCGACGGAAGCCGGCGAAACGGCTAAACGGCACCTCTAGGCTTTCCTCTGGCGCCGGAGTGAAACGGACTTGGTAAGAGCTTCCTGCCTCAGCTCCCCGGATCTTCAAGAGCAGCGTGTACTCTCGCCCGTCGGAGCCGGCTACATCGAGCTTCAGGCCTGTGAAATCCGTCAGCGGCTTTGGAAGCTCCGCAACGTCGAGGTTAACGCCAGCGAACCCCGCTTTCAGCTTGCTGGGGTCCAGAGTTCCTTGGAATCTGGCGCCGGCCTCGCTCGGTATCAGCCTCGCCGTAGACACCCCTCCGCGGACGGCATCCGTTACCGGCCGCCATTGTCCGAAGTGCCACGACACAGGCCCTCCCAGAAGCGGAACTGGCGCAGCTGCAGACCTGGATTCCGCCAGGGCCGTGGTGCAACTCGTCGCCACGGCGGTGGCTGCTGCAACAGCCACAGCTCGGCGAAAGTTCCCCGACGACCGCATGGCACCCACTGCTAAGCATAGAAAGGGTTGAGTCGAAAGCTTGAGCCGTAGCCATTCAATACGATTTTCGGCGCTCACACAGGTTCAGGGTTTAGCGGTTAGGGTGCTTAGGAATCCAGGGATCTCACCTTAAACACCAACCCAGAAGACAAAAACTGGACCAGGGCTGGCGTGTTGAGTACGGATTTGTGTTCAGTCGTATTTTCCATAGGAAACCCAAAGATGCACACCTTAACACTCCCAGGGAGCCCCGTGCACACTGACCAACTCACCAGTGTCGTGCTCAACTCAGCACGGCGAGGCCTCCCGATTGGTCAGAAGCTGCGGCCCGACTTGCAAGATCTTCATGGCAAGAACCACAGTGTCAGCTTTAAGGTTGAAGCCTACACTTCAAAAACTAAGACAACTGCAAAGGAGGGATGCTCTACTGTTGGCAGCCATGGAAAAGCGGAATCTCAAAAGAGCTTAACTAAGCATAACAAGATTCGTGTCGTCCTCCTCATCAGCAACCCCCTAATGAGCTGCTCGGCTAACTGGACAGAAGCTTGAGCCACTGAGCTTCGGTGAGGTTGCATTTTGTACGTTTCTCGAACTTCTGGAAGCGTTGATTTCAGAGATCAGGTTGGAACCGAGATTTCATGCAGGCGGATGTCACAGCATGTGGGTTCGGACTGGGCTTTGGCACGGCCCGGAGCTTCTAAACCCAGGGTTCCCAAATTCCCACAGGACCAAACGTGGCATTACAGATGGTGGTGGCGATGGTAGTGGTTTGGGGTGGGGGCGGCAGCGGCGATGCTGCCGCTGCTGCTGCTAGTGCCTGACGCCTCGTGCCTGTCGCAGGCGCCCCAACCCCGAACGTAGGCGCCCGGCGTGGGCAGAGGGCACTCCTGCGGACCCAAGAACAAAACTCTTGGGTTTTGTAAAGCTCGACAAGGTTTGACGGGCGTGCTCCCCGAACTGCAGCAATCCGGCAAGGCCTGCGAGTCACAACCCCTGAGATCCACCAGCCTTGATAACCCCAAATTCAATAGCATGGCAGCCCAACTCCAAACCACGATCTGATGCCTTATAGCATCAAACTCTCACCTCACTTGGGGGTGCATTCAGCGCGAACCCTCCCAAAGCCTTGCCCAGAGCCATAGGCCCCATGTAGCCCTTGCTTGGGGGATCAGCGACTTGGTAATGCAATGAGGTTATAGGCGTCATATGCAACAGCTATAGTCACTCTAGTCTTCAGGCAAGCAGGCCCACATCCTCCGCTCGAATCGCTCCAATCCATGGCAGTTGCAATGGCCTCCGTTGGCGCTCCGAGGCCCTAAATGCCCTAAATACTAAACGCCCTAACCACACTAGACACGCTGAACAGGCAGGGGGTGCAGATGGCATGGCATATTCGTTTGGGAACATCCACAAACGTGGCCAACACACTTTGCCTCATAAAGATACGCGTCCGCCAAAACACAACCATCATAGCCATGTTCGTCGCCAACGACACCATTCACGCCGTGATTCAAGCAGCAATCATCATGATCTTCATGGGCATTCTAGCCAGAAACGTGCAAACTTAGAGTGAAATCTCGCAGTCCCAAAACCACAACAGACTTCGTCGTGAGCCAAAACTCGAACAAAATATTGTCCTAGCACCAGTTGAAACTGAGGGGTTTTGGGGTCCATATAATAAGGATCCTACTGTTTAGGGTACTATGCTAGGGTCCCCTATTTTCGGAAACCCCCAGTTGGAACAGCCCTAACCGGCCAGGGCCCACACCGTGTGCAGGCCACGCGCAGGGTCGCCAGAAGGCGCCTGGACCCACAGCAACCATGAGATCCTAAACCCCAAGCCCCAAATCCTGAAAACCTGATATTCTAGAGCCAAAAGCCCGGAAACACTGAAGTCCTGCGATCGCACCTTCTTAGGATAAGCCAGCCTTGAACATATAAGCACAATAGCTGTTTAGCCCTGCAGATCACTCTGCCTGTGGCGGGTGCGTCAGAGCTCGGAATAATGACCTGGGACAAGCTTCAAACTCCGAACGAGATATTGGACAGGGAGGGAACAAAGTGCTGCGGGCATGCGAATGCAGGTGCGCGATGGTGTGCGAGCCTGAGTGCACAAGCGTGGCATGCATGTATGGAGTGTACCACATGTGTGCTGCGCAGACAGATGTGCATTTGTTTCGTACACACACACGCGCACACACACATACACACTATCTATCTATCAAAATGTATATATGTGTACCTATATAAATATAGTGCAATATACATAAATATATATATATATATGTATAATTGCTTATTATACATATATATATATATATATATATATATATATTATTCCTTTGTTTCTTTTTACTCATTTATCTATGTATTTGTATGTTATGTATACATCTAAATACGTGTTTATGCATGCTCCATATATATATATATATATATATATATATGTGCATGCTGTGCGTATTTGTTGATGTAGCGATACACACACACACACACACACACGTGCGAGTGCATGTACATGCATGCATATACGTGCTCAGCTTTTTCTGCGTGTGCGGAGCCATGTATTTTTCTACCACTTGCCTATACCTACCTACCCACCCACCCACGCACCCACCTACCTACCTTATCTATATATCTTTTGGGTTCTCTATCTCCCTATCTATCTACCTTGTATCTGTCTATCTACCTACCTACCATAAACCTGTCGATCTACCGACCTATACACACAATATGCACGTGCGTGTCGAATGCACGCATGCGTGCATGCACGCATGCGTGCATGCACGCAGACATGAGGGTATGCGATTGTATGCGTATGTGTGCGTGTGTGCGTGTGTGTGTGTGCTCGTATGCACGCATGTGTGTGTGTGTGTGTGTGTGTCCGTCCGTCCCAAAGCCTGCAGTCTGCCCACCGTCTTTCTGATGGAGCAACAGAACGCCGACCCTCGAAGTCGACACAACACCCTGTTGGCATCGTGCCGCTTGGGGGAGTGGCGACAGCAAGTATGCCTTCGCAGGTGGCCGGGAAGTGAAACATCTGAAGTCTGGAGGTAGATCTGTGGGCATCTGCAAGCCAATCCGCTGGAAGCACAACGGAAACCCTTTCCTCTGAAACTTCACAAGTCTCAGCAAATTGGGGGTTCGGCTCTCCCACAATATCCATTCCGACCACAGGGGCCGCAGCAAGAGCACACCGAATTCTGTGCAAACGTGTCTCGCAACTCGGCTCTGCAAAGTCTTGCTGACCATCGGCAGCGAAGTCCTGCGTGATGCTTGGGAGCGGGTTTGGGGTTTAAGGAAGCTTCCAAGCTGTGGTTTTGAGGGCCCTTGAGGCCAGAGAAAGATTGCGAGCAGCTACCCTGCTCGCAGCGGGTTGTCTTGTCAGGTCTCACCATCTGAACCCTCAACCTAAATACATGCCATCTTGCCCACGATAACTTGTCCAGCTGCTTTCAGCATCCGAGCCTGAATACATGTCACATTTCCCAAGAACGATGACCAGGGGGCCCAACAAGAATCCCACGATCAGAAGAACGAACCTGCAATCGACTTTGGCACAATACAAGGTAACAATGTAATTTGCATGGATGTCGTGATTATGGTACACTGCATAAGCTTACATAACACTAAACCATAAGAACAACGAATCTGGACAAAAGCCCGACCCTACTGCGCATGCAAACCTAACCCGAGCCGTCTGCTAGGCCTGAGCCTAGCCGGATTTGAACACCAGGATCGCCACTTGCCCAAGGTAGAAGTAGATGAAGTGCCTGGGTGTTCTGGGCTCCTTCATCCTGCCCCGCACCCTAAACCGGTCGTAGCCCATGAATCCGAAGTCCGAGGGTCCTGACGCCCGCATTTAATGCGAACCCTGCTTTTTTCTGTTCTAAGGCTCCCTTCTCTGCCAGACTGGCCTCATAAAATGAGAACCTCAGCCCTAACTTGCCCTGACTAAACCCGTCTCGAACAGAAGCCAAGCTAAGCTCCTGGCTTCGTCTCGTGGGTCACATAAGAGCCTTGGCAGCTTACTTCGGGTCGGGTCAAGGAACTTGACTCAATTTATCATAAGAAGGAGCGAAACAAACTGAAACAAACTAAGGAACTTGACTCAATTTATCAGAAGAAGGAGCGAAACAAACTAGTCTCAGCAATGGCTCAGAGCCCGGATGGAAATTCGCTTGCCCAGCTGCGTCTCTTTAAGGACCAGGCTTAGCTTGAAAGAAATCTGACGCCCTGAAACCGCCTACAGCCCGAAGCCTTACACGGCATATCCCACAAACTATGCACACGACACATCCCAAATCCCGACCTGACCCCCTCCACACCCTTCGAAGCACCGAAAGCGACGGGGAATGCGGCCAAGGCACCAAAATTGCGACCAACAACGCAGTGCCACGTTGGGTTGTACTTCTTGTCGAACCTTTGTCACTGGGGCTTTTGCTTGGGCTTTCGGCGCTCACACTCGGACATCTTTCAAGGCTTTATAGCGTGCTTTTTGAAGACCGGCTCGCGGTGTGGATTTCTGAGGGTTCAAGGCTTCAGGAGGGTTCAGCGGTTCAAACCGATGCTCGCAAAACGCATCGAAACCCGAAGCGGTAGCCTCAGAGGCTCCTTGCATATCTTATCTTGTATCATAACTTAGCGTTTAGTTTGTGGCTTCGACGTTTAAGACCTTAGTGCTCAGGGCTTAGAACCCTAAACCCTACGTAAACCCTTAAACCGTGGCTCTGGACTCCGGGATGAGCTCTGGAGGTTTGGGGTTTGGGGACAAGTCGACTTTAGGTTTTAAAGGGTGTAGACAATGCTGTTGGGGTTTACGTCTTTGGGGTTTTAGGGGCTTAGGGTTGAAGGCTTTTGGGGCTTAGGGTTTAAGGCTTTTCGGGTTTAGGGTTTAGGTCTTTCGGGCTTTACGGTACAGCGTTGAGGTTTGGGGGTTTAGGGCTTAGGGCCTAGGGTTTCGTCAGAGGGTTTAGGGTTTATGGGGTCCGAGTAATGGAGGGCGAGCGCCGAAAAATTAATCTTTTTTGGCTCCCGCATCCCATAGGCTTGAGGGTTTTGTCTGGAACCCCCAAACCTAAACCTCCACAAAGCCCCAAGCCAGCAGAACAGCTTGAATAGCTCAGGGCTCAGGGCTCAGGGCTCAAGGGCTGGGGCAGAAGGTCTTGATGGCTTGGGCTTGAAGGCTTTTGTCTGGAGTTCAGTCGTTAAGCTTCAGGGCGCAAGGCTTTTGAGGGTGTGGGCTTCGACTTTGTGGCATCGATCGGTGAGATTCCGTTCGCAGGAGCTGTCAATCAAAAGGTGCAGCTAAAAGAAGGGGCAGGAAGAGGAGAACTCTCCGAAAGCAGTGCTTCGTGGGCTGACGCCTCTCACGGCGCTGTGGGAAGCTTCAGTCGAATGTGGTCTCAGCTGGGCCGCTCTTTCTTGATGAATGCCGCAATGTCCTGCATGGGGACGCAGCTGGCACGAACACGAAGGCTGCGCTCTTCAACGTGCGATTATTGCTGACCAGTCGAAATAATTGAAACTTGAAAGCCAAATGTGTGGACACTCAGGTTCCTCGTCACACTGTCAGTCCCGGAATCAACCATTTCAACATCTTAGCCTCAAAGAATGAGTCTACCTTCCCTGTCCTTCTCAATGTTGTACTTTTCCAAGGCCTGCGTTGCGCAGTCGATGGCGTCCTTCCACAGTTGTAGTTTTGCGAGTAGGCACACAGGGTTCAGGAATTGGGGTATTGCATCGTACTCAAGCATCACGCGCCAATGCTCCTGGCTTGGCCATGAACAACATATGTCTCCCTCAATCTGGGTGAACTTGGAAAATGGATATTACAACTGTATACCACAGCTGCTTAAGATGACACGAATACAAGCCAACCAGACAATAACATTGAAGACACGACGGGTGCTCCTGCTGCATGTCCTCCGCCATGTCTGCATTCTTGATGACCTGAGCTGCCGTCGAAACCTTCAACCCTCAATGCCCAAAGCTGAATCTTCAAACTGACCCGGTTGAGGATCCTGGCTTGCGCAACTTTCACCAAGCACCTCCATGAAGCAACCCTTACAGTATGACGGGCATTCACCCCAAACCCCGATCCGGTCGCCTCCAGACCTCCAGTTCCAAGCCCGAGACCAAAAATGACGGGTCAGGGGACTTTAGAAGCAAGGCTATACATACCTCAACTGAAGTCTAAGTAATGATGACTATAGCGGCCTTGCTGATTAACCTGCATACTTAGTACCCTGACGTAGGGTTTGAACTCTCACAGCTTGGCGAGCCGATCGAGCCATGCGCGCTGAGGGCGAATAGTGACACAGGAATCAAGGTTTAGACTTGGACCATTTGTACCGTCGCTACCCCTAGTATAAAGCATTAGTTGCAGCGGGGTCTTTCAAATTGGAATGCCCCTGATCGCGAAACCCCAAAAGAATCGAAACTCTGAACCCTGACAACTCCTACGTGAACCTCAAACCCTTTCAGAATCCCTGAACCCTCAACCAAAAAGCTCCTTCATGCGAGGCACGGCTTTTCGGTCGGCCATGGTGCCCGAGACGAAGTTAGGCGCAGAAGCGGGGTTGGTTTGCACACTCGCTTGCTGAGCCGAAAGAGCAACACGACTTCTCGACAGCGACAGCAATAGCAACACCAGAAATAAGAGTAACAATAGTACTGAAAGCAATGTTGGTAATAACTGAAATATAGTGTGCATTACTACAAATAAAGATGACAATACTGATGGCAGCAGCCGTACTGGCAGGCAGTAATACTACCAAGAGTAGTGACTGAGTAGTAATAGTAGCAATACTGGCCCAAACAAAAGTTGTAAACATGACAATCATCGTACTAGTGACAACGATAAAATTATTACATATTATTACCGATGCTAGCCCTCAATCCCAACCGTACACCCTAGACCGAATCAACTCGGGTCTAGACTTGTAGTTTTGATCTTTTGGCAGTCTCTCACGGCAAAAAGCACGCAAGCTCTAGGTATGCCACCTGTTCTTGCTACACTACCCGCACTTGCGAGCCTGCTGCTCCCTGCACTGACCTTCCCGTGCTCAGGGCTCAGCGAAAGTACCTCTCCCGGTGCCCTCGTGACCTGAGCGCTCGCACGGTTCAGGTAGGGTTAGTGCTTGGGTTTACGCCCTCACAACCGGGCAAGACAGGCGAGGTTCCATAGGTGCTGGTCGGTGAGATACTGACTGCATGCCTCGTTGAGGCTTGAGTTTAGGGAACAAGCCTATTGCTTGAATCATTATGGGGAGGACCGTGAAGGAGGTGTTCCTCTACTCTTGAGAAGCTGGGGAAGGGGAGGATCGGGCTTCAGGGATGTGGGGCTTCAGCGTTCCAGGGTTGGGACAAAGAGTTCAGCCTGACAAAGTTGCAAGCATTCCTTTGGCAGGTTTCCCAGGGTCTGCCTAGACGCTGGCCCCAACCACTCATGTTTTGAACCCAGACTCAGATCCTGCATCGGCTGGGAATCGGCCAACGGCAAAGAAAACTTCTAGTTGTGCAAGATCTCAGGGTTTCACGTTTCGGATACTCAGGCGAGGCAGATCAGAGGCACAGCCCCCGGGATGTCGTGCTTCTTGCAAACCTACTCGTCCCTCGTGCACAAGGGCTTTAGGGTTTCGAGTTTTGGGGCCGAGGCAGCTCCCTCGCAGCTTTTTGAAAACCCCCCCAGGCAGGCGTCGCTGGATGTCTCTCTTCCAGGCAGAAGCAACCTCCGGGTGAGAAGCTCCTCCGCACAAGATCTATGAATCTGATCCATCACCCTAAACCCTAAACCCTAAACCCTAAACCGAAGATACAACATCTCGGGATGTTTTCCATATGCCTGGAACCGAAGGGCTCGGATGGTGCTGTGTGCTTTACTTTTCTTGTTGAGGTACTCGGCCCGTCGACGTGAGCGCCTGCTTCCTCGTAGCTTCAAACCGCTGAAGCGCGCAAAACGTCTCGGGCAGGTTTTGGCTCGGAATCTTCGCCAGTGAACCCAGAGACTCCAATACCCCTTAATCAAGGAATATACCTTAAATTATAGTAGGATCCCTAGTATGATTTAGGGTATATTCCTTAATTAAGGGGTATTGGAGTCTCTGGGAAATCTCAAGTCATTTTAAAGGACATCGCACTGGGAGAATCGATGGCTTCATGTCGCCCCGCTGTGCTTCCACAGCCTTATGAAAAAGGCCTGGCGTTTGCCAGGCCGAAAATCGCACTAAGAAAAAGCAAGCTGTCATGCAGACCGGAAAACGCCACACACTCACACCTCAGTTGAGAATCGATTATTGGCTCCGAAACTCAGAAAATACCGAGTCTTGGGAGTCTTGGCAAGCAAGGCCCTGTGGGGATCTGACGAGTTTGTCAGGGATTCCATGAGCTTGTCTAGACACGTTTATCCGCCCAAGCCACGTTTCACGACTCCTGCTTGGCGTCCTTCTTCGGCTTTGATCTCAGCCATCGGCTCACCTCCAGCAACCGACCAAATGATTAGCTACTGCCCTTGTCTATTAAACAACTAATAGGTTCTTCTATTGAATGTTTTAGTCGTTTTGTCCAAAACCTTGCACGAATACCCAAAGTAAGAACAACAACGAGATGATCATTCGGAGGAGGCTGCATGACGACAACCCGATGGAAAGTTCAAATGAGACAGAACAAGAGCTGCAACAACAGCAACAACAACAACAACAGCAGCAGCAGCAACAACAACAACAACAACAACAGGAGCACCAGCTGCATCAGCAGCAACGGCAACAACAACAACAGTGTTGTAGAACCCTGCGCAAGTGGAACTAACCAATGCGAACAGTCAGTGAAATCCTAGAGCTCACCCTCAACTTTTTACCCCAACCCTACAACCCGAACCCCATTCCCGAGACCTGAAAACACAAGACACGCTGGACCGAAGCCACGTTTCGGGGAGTAGTTTACCTCGCAGTCCTAACACCAAAACAAGTAATATAGAGGCCTAAGCAATTTCAAAGAGTATTTACTCCTTAGGGTTCCCTAATAATGTAAGTGAAGTATCAAGTATGATATACCCCAAAGCCCGATTCCAATCATTATTATTGCGCCTATATCAACATTAACACTCTGAGTTGACCACGCAGTTGAAGCAGTGCAGCCCAGGCGCCGATCGGGCCTTGTACTTGTTTTCAACCTGGAAACCAAGGGAAAATGGCGAGAATCGGAAACCCAGCCGTGGGCCAAAGAATCATGCTAGGGAAAATGGCGAGAATCGGAAACCCAGCCGTGGGCCAAAGAATCATGCTA
>CAJNDV010018624.1:4967-20254 GCA_905221635.1 Symbiodinium sp. CCMP2456 | reverse complement strand
GTACACTCTGAACGAAGTGCTCTACTTGAAGTGCCGAGCCGGTGTGAAGGGAGTCACGCAAGTCCACCGAGCCGGCTGCCTCAAGTTTGTGTTTAAACCGGCGAAATTTCATGCCCCAAGAAGCGACTCCGGCAGTTCTGGCCCGAGGTGGACAATGCAGTGTCCGTGAACGGGTACAGGCACTGGTTTCGAGTTCAGCAGGTATGGGCCTTGACAAGGAGGAAACAGCCATGTTACAATTGGTTCACGAAGTTGTGCCCCGGCTCTTTGAATTTCTTTGCATTCCCAGCGTTGGCATATTGTGTGTGTGTGTGTGCTCCGTCTGCTTGTTTCTGGAGCATCTGAGGCAGGACAACCCACGGCAGAGGTCTCGGCCGGTTGGAAAGTGGACGTTTCCAAGCACATAGTCAGGCGGGTTGACTACAAGGGCAAGAAAGCCGATGCAGCCGAGCAGTCTTTGAAGTTTGCCTTCGTTGCCTTCAGCTTGCCCGGGCTTCTGTACACTGCAGCTTGTCGGCAAAGTGGATAGAAACAACACATGCTGCTTGGTTTCTGAATGATACAAAGCGACCTGCCAGGTAGCATCGGTTCTGCAGGCGCGAGGCTGCAAGCCAGAGCTGCAGAAAGGTTGTCTGGCCGTTTTCCAGACAGTCCTGACCGCTGCCGGCCCCGCAGAGATGACGGTGGAGCTGCTGCCCAACATGGCCGGAGGAGGCACCTGACTGCCTGGACCCGACCGTTGCACAAGTTATGTTTTGGTTTTTTGTTTGGCAGTTGTTGTTTTCCTATGACTAAGTGGCTGCCTGTGTCTGAAACGCCCAAGCTGGCAGAATTATAGGATGGCGGCGCCGACGGTGCGGCAGGCGACACTGCAGAGCCTGCTCCGCAGGCCGCTGGGGCGGCTGGCAGCGACCAGGTCGACGGAGAGCGGCTGCGAGACAGCAGAAGGGCACTGGCCTCTTGCAATGCTGTTCCTGGATGGCTCTCCGAGAAGTATGCGATGCCGAGCGACTGCACTGTGATCCACGTCGTGCACACGGGGCGAACTCTGCCACACTTTCAGATTCGCCTCGGCGGCGGCAGGATGCATGATGGGAAGATACTTGTTGGCACATTATCTTGATTTTCTCTGTTTTGGAAGACGGTTAGAACCACCTGCTGATTCTATGTGTTGCTGATTTGTTTGATGCAAGCTGCAAGTTTCTGCAACTCAGGATGAGCTGCAGTGCATCGTATAATCCGGACCTGGATGTGCTGGCCATCGACACTGCAAAAGATGCCATCGGAAAGCTCTCGGCGAAGCGGCGTTCGCAGCTTCAAGCTTGGTTCATGTGCTGGGCGTGGGCCAAGGCTGCCGAGAGCGGATCGAAGCGCCGAAGGGTGTGAAAAAAAGGAGGGCGAGACTGCAGCTCCGTGAACCCTTTGATTGTGTGTAATTAGCCCCAACCTCAACCTCGAAAATAAGTTCCGCCTGCTGGAGTCAAGATACCAAATAGGAGAGTTCCTGAGGCACACACATTTCTAAAGAGTAGTATATACCACCAACCCAACCGCCGAAGCAGAACGATGATCTGAGCTATAACGGCCCCTGAAGCAGACCGGCTATGGACACCTATGATTTAGGGGGTCGATGTTCTGGATTTCAGAGGCTTGACGAACCAGCAAAATGTTGTTTCATGGGGCTCCTGCATACACGCATTGACAACTTGTATCGTCCAGATGTTCAGGCCCCTGTTTCAGGTTTTAGGGTCGATAGGGCTTTGGTAAGCTTTCTGGTGTCGGGTTTGCGATAAACTAACCAGAGGGTTTAGGTCACATGCGGATGTTGGTTGTTGAGATGTATCGGACTTCGACAGAAGTCTCGGCGACACAGAGTTAAATGCCACGGACTCCCAGATCGATCTCGGGAACGTGTTTATGGAAAGTTAGTGGGAATTTCGAACGGGAACTCGGTTCATATTCAATCCCATGGCCCTAGCAAAGACCCCGAAGAAACCTTGGTCAGAACCCTACACTGTCTAGTTTTTAAACCCTAGAGCAACATCGCCAGACCCGCAACGCCCTCTTAACAGGCCCCGTATCTAAGCTCCAGTTTGATAATTGGCATAGGGTTTCAGGGCCCATTATACTACTATATCTAGAATCAAAGCCTTAAGCCCTAAACCCTGTATCGGTAAGAATTTAGGCCCCTACATAGGAGCCCGAGCAGCTACAACCCTCAGGGTCCATGTACCTAAATAGTCTACACCTCCCCCCCCCCAAAGCACCTATATAAAGACTACTTTAAGGAAAATATATCTACTATTTGGGCACATGGACCCTTAGGGGAATAGCGTTCTGGGTTAGATTTTCGAACAAGTTGGCATTGCTGCCTGTGTCATAATGAAACCTGGAGGTGGCCCATGGTTCACTAGTCCGTTCAGGTCTTTCTGACGAAACCCTAAATGGGTGTTGTCAAAATTATGGTCCCTTTTTGGGTCCTTATTATAATACGGCACCTATTATTTAGGGTACCCCAAAAGGGACCATAGTTTTGACAACTACCCAAATCCTAAACCCTGTTCAGGTCTTTCTGACGAAAGCCTCAAACGAGCTTGGGTGGCGGCCAAATATGGACGCATTGTTGGCCTTGGAAAAAGCCATTGAGGCTGGCTCGGGCCTGTGTAGGGTTTAGAGTTTAGGGCGGGGTCCAGGGAACAAGCATCAATGGTGCATCAAGAAATGTCAACTTACGCAGCTCGAAAACTGTTCCCCAAACCAGAACGACTCATCAACTTCATCAAGGGTTGCTTTATTTGTTACAGAAAGAACCTGAAGCAACGGGATGTTGAAGTCTCTGCGCAGTCTTCCGTCGCAGTCTGCACCTTCGTCCAAAATAAACAAACCCTAAATAAACAGCAATCTAGGGCTTCAGCCGCATAGCTTGGTTGCGAGGCTTCCACCCATGCCCCGAAATAGGCGATAGCTATCTTCCAAATAGGCAAAATCCAAAGTCTCCGAGACCCGAAAGACCCCAAACCCTAAACCCTAAACCCCCAGTTGAGGGTTGTTTTGATGTTGGGGCACTCCGAGACCCGATTCCCCAATTGCTGACGGCTTTAGGGTTTCACTGGGCTGCATAGGCGGACTGTAGATGGGTAGTTCTCTAAAATAGGGTCCCTTTTAAAAGTTCTTTTTTAAAGGGTGGGTGCCGTACTATACTTGGAGGGTCGGGGGACTTAGTAAATGGTTATTTTATAGACTTATAAGTAGTATAACCCCAATTAGGGTCCCTTTTAGGGTACATATAAGTCACTTATTACCTACTTACTAAGTCTCCCGACCCTCCAAGTATTGGGGACCCAAAATGGGACGCTAACTTTGAGAACTACCCAGGTTCAAGGTTGCAGAGGCTCCGGAAGCTGATAGTGGAGCGCTTTCCTAGAATAACCGGTTTAGGGCTTAGGGTTTAGGACGGTTTAGGGTTTAGGGTTTAGGGTTTAGGGTTTAGTAGGGGGACAAAAACGGTGAATGCAGCCATGATCCCCAAGGGTCCCTGTACCCAAATAGTATATACTTTGGCCTTAAAGTCGTCTTTATATAGGTACTTTGGGGGCAATGTATATACTCTTTGGGTACATGGACCCTTAGGGTATTGTCGGGTCTTATAGCGGTTGCTCCAGGTAGTGGTTTCTTGTTGTTGGGCGTTAGGGCTGTTAGGGTGTTTGGTTATATGTATTTGGGTTTTCACTTGCGGGGGTTGGCTTCAGGATTTAATTCAGGATTTCAGGGTTTGGGTTTTGGGATTCTGCACACGTGTCCCGAGTAATCCAATAGTGGAGCCTCTCGAAGCAATAACAAACCCGCCCGAAACGTATGCACAGACCAGCACTCTGCACTCTAAACGGCTGCGGCCCTGAATTAACCCTACGTAACCTTATTAGCGAATGGGGGAACTTTATGTAAACGATTTGGCCCTATCCATTGGTTCATGTTTAGTACACCTTAGAAAGTTTGAACCACGTTTGTGGGCCCGTTTGGTTATCGAAGAAGAGAGTAAGCCCGAAAGTAGCAGGAGAACGAAGAGGAGGAGCCAGCCGCTGGGCACGTAGGTGTACTATTCGGGCACCTACACTTCCGGTTAAGTGTTTATAGCGTTTTGGGTTTGGGTTTATGGTTTGGCGTTTAGGGTTAGGGTTTAGGGTTTAGTGGATCGGGTTTAGGGGTTCCTTTACGGGTCGCTTTTCAGGGGCAGAGATTCAGGGATTTTGAGTTGGGGTCTTTGATTCAATTCAGAGTTTAGGGTGAGTGGTTCTGACCCTAAACCCTAAACCCTAAACCCTAAACCCTGAACCCTAAACCCTGAAAGTGGTTCTCTCTCTCTGGGCTTTTGATTCCGAGCTGCCGTCCTGAACCCTGAACCGTGAAGGGTTCTGAGTTTGGGTTTTGGAGTCACAGCTGTCAGCCGAATAATTGCCAATTTAGTTCCACAGGGTTTCTTAGCATAGCTATTATACAGACTGTAGCATACCCCCAAACCCTCTTCCAGGTGTTAAGCTCCCTAGATTACGGATATTGCTGCCGCTGACGTAAGAATCGTATTTTGACCCAAGGGAGCCATCGTCTGGAACAGTCACTGCCAGTAGTTTCCACTAGTATATTGCGACCAGAACCTATTGCTAACATAGCCAGGGCCAACATTTAGATCCTCAGTGCTTAAGCATTGTCGACTTTGCTCGAGTTGGTATCCTTGAGCCCCGTGGTGGCAGTTTAACTCTCGTATACTTCCGAGACGCGAACCTTGAGTTCCCGTAGGTTAATAATGAAGGGTTTGCCGCCGAGTCCTTACCCCTCAACTGCCATGTCTCCTGGACAGCTTGAGATCCTGCTCTAAGCATTCAACCCTAAACCCTAAAACCCTAAACCCTCAACCCTAATCCCTAAGCCCTAAAACCCTAAACCCTAAACCTTCCTTCCCAGAAATCCAGATACTTCAGCATGCACGAAGGGCACCAAGCCAGTCTCTTCCATGGTCGGCAGCCGGGTCCATGCGGCTAAACACCCTAAGCCGTGACCTCGAAGACTTGAAGACCATCCAACAGCCCAAGAGCACAAAGGCCTAAGGTTTTTGTTGTCACTTGTTGGTATAAGTCCTTGAAGAGGTGCGCAATCCGGGGGTTAAGGCAAGCCCGGCACCCTCAATTCCTGATTGATGTAACCTACCCTTTTCGGCGTTTTTTTTGCAAAATATGGTTTCCACATGTAAGTCCTAACACGGTTTAGGGTTTTGGGTCTTCAGATCTAATTAAATTAATTAGAGCCTTCAACTGGAGCTACTCAGGCACCGGAATCTGACCACGAGGAGGAGCTCTCGTGAATCAGAGCCGTGATCCGTGGCTCCGCAAACCTACTCGAAGGGCTTGTGGTTTAAGGCACCGGGGTGGGAACCTAATGTAGGGGCCTGAATAGTTACCAATACTACTGTAAGGGGCTCCTTATTATAATGACAGTATCGTGGGCCCCAAAACCCTAGTTAGTCTAGTTGTCAAGGCCCCTACATTTTGGTTTAAGGTGCCGGGGTGGGAAACTACCATCCTAGTCGGGTTTGCAGGTGGGGCTTAATAGCCCGACCCATGCCACCCGGGAGAAGCAATCTGAGGCCAGAAAGCACGGCTAAGACCCCTGGGGTTTAGGGTTTAGAGTTTAGAGTTTAAGATAGGGGGCTTCATAATTAGAGTAGGGTTTGGGGTCCTGTATGGTATAACTATGATAAGGAACCCCCTAAAATAGTATAGGTAGTTATTAAGGCCCCTATATTAGGGGGTCTCATCCTAAACCCTATAAGCCCTAAAGCCTAACACACACACACACACACACAAGCGAGCATCCTGTTGTATTGCCCTCTAACCTGGCCACTGGATTTGACTGTAAGCTGGCTACTTACCACATGGGTGGCTTTGAAAATAAGGGTTTAGGGTTTAGGGTCCTTTTTATTTAGGTTCCGTATTATTTGGGGACCTATGAAAGGACCCTAGTCACCTGTTCTTGACTGAGACTACGTATGTCAGTATGCTTTTTCGCGGTGCCCTTGTACTGTTCAGACGGCTGTGGCTAGCCTTATGGTGGCATCTGAGATTCACGTCACAGTCGCTTGTGGTCGCGTTTCAGGGGTCGCAGGACCCAGCAAACAAGTAACAAGTAAACTGTAAGTTAAGCACTAAACCCTGGGCCGAGTCGTAAGCCTGACCCTAGACAGCAGTCCATCTGTGAAAATCTCCGAATAAGTACAATTGGCACTACTATGCCTCATTTTGCCCATAGCATTTTCTGGTATAGTCTACCTCCCAAAACCTATAAGGCTATACAGCCTAAACACCCCAGACTCTATAAGGCAAAGCTGTGGCCGAGTGTGCAGCTTCACCATGGGTGACACATAGTAACAGATGTGCAGCTTCTCCCACAGCAAGGGTCCTAGGACTCCTAGTACCAGTATTGGGAGATACTTCCCCAAATCATAATAGCAATCCCTCACATAGAAACCCATGAAACCCTACACTCTACTACCCTAAACCCTAAACCCTAAACCCTAAACCCTAAACCCTAAACCCTAAACCCTAAACCCTAACGGTGCAAGCAGGCTTTCAGTCTCTTCAGGGCCCTATAGCCTTCCGCAGGTACCGGCTCCTAAGGGACACTCTTTTGACTTTCCGGCTTCGGCATTCCATCAGGTCCGTGCAAGGGTTTAAGGGTTTAGGGTTTAGGGTTTAGGGTTTAGGGTTTTGGGTTTTGGGTTTAGGGTTTTGGGTTTAGGGTTTAGGGTTTCATTCGGGAGCAAGATACATTATTTTTGGGAAGGAGCTTAATATACGTTACCACAGTACGGGTCCATTTTGAAGAATGGGCTGCCGTTCCCTAGCAAGAACCCTTGAAGGAAGCATAACTTATGGAACCTAGAGTTCCTTAATAAACCCTAAACCGTCAACCCTTAAAAAGAACCCGATAACTTATGGAACCTAGAGTTAAGTTCCTTAACAAACCCCTAAACCCTAAACCCCTAAACCCCTAAACCCCTAAGCCTCTAAACCCTAAATCCCTAAGCCCCTAAACCCCTAAACCCCTAAACCCCTAAACCCCTAAACCCTAAGCCCTAAACCCTAGCCCATGAGAAGCTGTGCACATCTTCAACTTCGTTAAGGGAAGATGAGCTGAGCTCTCCCCGCCATCCCCAAACCCGCGAAGCCGAACGCCTCACAACATATTGGGTGCAAGGGTTCAGGGTTTTAGGGTTTAGGGTTTAGGAGTTTGACGGTTTAGGGTTTTGGGTTTAAGGGTTTAGGATTGAGGGTTTTGGGTGGAGGGTTTTGGGTTGAGGGTCTTGACGGTTTAGGGTTTAGGGGTTTGACGGTTTGGGGTTTAGGGTTTAAGGGTTTAGGGTTGAGGGCTTTGGGTTGAGGGTTTAGGGCCCAGACGGCTTTTCAGTATACAAGTCTTGCTGTAAGGTTCCCATACTGTTTACCATTCTACACCTGATAAAGCCTTCTTCGAATTGTAAAGGCCTCTATGTTAAGATTGACTTGCACCCACGAGCCCGACTTAAATCGGATGACACAAACTTAGCTTAACCCCAAATAACCTACCTTTCTAAGGACTTGTATACAGAAATCATAACAAGGAACCCTCAAAAGGTAGGTTATTTAGGGTCCAGGTAAGGTTTGTGGTTGCTAATACAGGGGCCTTAATAATCGCCTATTCTATTTTGGTCGGTTCCTTATTATAACTATAGTGCAATGTACCCCAAAGCCCTATTGTAATCAATTAGGCCCCCATATTATGACTATAGTACAATGTACCCCAAAGCCCTATTGTAATCAGTTACCCTACGGGTCCAAGTACCTAATAATCATATACTCTTCTGAATACTAACCTACAAAACCACTATCCGTAACCCAAGTACATGATTATTAGGTCCTTTGGACCCTTAGGGTTAGGCCCCCATATTACATCACAGCTTGGCTAAGCCTCAAGGCATGGATGTTTACTTAGTCGCTGAATAGGTAACCGTTAACCTTTTGGGGCTCTTATCATCCTACTATATTTCAAAAAAATAACCTTCTTGAACTAGGGTACTCAGCCCCTAAGTTTAGGATGTAGGAGGAGGAGTCTCGCTCTCCATGGTTGCAGGTTGAAAAGAAGCTAGCCGTTGACGTAAACCCCACTAAAAACCCAAATCCCGCGCCCTAAATCCTAAAGCCTAAACCCTATGAAAACCCAAACCTTAAACCCTAAGCCTCACCCTAAACCCTAAGCCCTAAACCTCACCCTAAACCCTAAACCCTAAACCTCGCCCTAAACCCTAAATCCTAAGGCTCAGCCTAAACCCTAAAACCTAAGCCTCACCCTAAAACCTCTTCACAAGCATAAGCGGAGTCTTCCGTGGCTCTGCTCCGTAGAACCCAAGCCCCCCTGAACAAGTTGCATCCTCCCAGTAACCTTCTAGTAATGTAGAAGATTAAATAATGACCAACATTATTCCTTCGGTTGATGGACAAAATTATGCATAACCCAAATACAGTATGGTACCATAAATCCCATAGCTTAGGTATAAAAGGTCATGCAGGGTTTTGTCCATCAACCGTTAGGGCTCCTTATTATACTTATACTAGCCAGGACCCCCAAGCCCCATTTTAATTGTTCAGGCCCAAAGATTAGACCCCTTCCCGAACCTTTGAAGTGAACAACAAAACGTGGTGAGCTGCACGGTCACGGGTTTGGCGTTCAGGATCGCCTGTGACAAAGAAGTGGCGAAGCAACTACTCACAAGGTTCTCTATTCCTAAACCCTAAACCCTAAACCCTAAACCCTAAACCCTAAACCGTTGCGACCATGTCTGCACATCGCTGTTCACTTGGCTGTCTAAGCGTCTAACCATGGCTCTTCTCCAGCATCTGTTAACTCTCCAGCTCGCTGTCTTTGTACTGTATGCTTTGTCCATCTGCCTATCCGCCTATAGACTCTTCATGCATGTGCATAGTGTAGGGTCCGATACTTGCTGGGGGGGTGCCTTATTACAGTTGCAGTATAATGAGCCCCAAATCCCTGGTTTAACTACTAAGGCCGCCATATTGCATACATGCACACAGACATCAACTCATCCCTGCCTACTTGCGTGCGTACATTCCCACGTTCATATGTCCAGATGGGCATATCTGCATACTGGGTACTTTGTGTGTGTGTGTGTGTGAGTGTGTGTGTGTGTGTCTGTGAGTGAGTGTGTGTGTGTGTGCATATGTTTATGTTTGCATGTCTGTGTGTAAAGATGAGAAGCACATGTGCAATTTGCATATGTGCATGTACCAGTGTTTCTTTTGTGTGTAATATGGCTCTGCATATGTCTGCCTCTTTAGAGATGTACGCGTTGCCGCGTCCATCACATTGGAGCATATAGATGGATGCGTGTGTGTTATATGTATGCCTTCAGGCATGTCTGTAGGTTCCATGACTATATGAAATGTCGTCGGCCTGCTGCACTGCGGAGTAGAGATGAATCGCCTAGGCCCTAGGCGGCCTAAGTGTTTCCCCACTGCGCTTCTCCCGAACATCATGGGGTAATATAGTGGCCTTAATAATTACCTATATCATTTTGGGTGGTCCTTATTATAAGTATACTATAACGGGCCCCAAGACCCTACTCTAATTATTGAGGCCCCTATATTAGCCAGAGGCTCGACAGCCCACAAATCCTTTGCCATCAATTCAGCCGACTTTCTGGTGCGTTTGTAACCCTAATCCCTAAACCCTACACCCTAAACCGCTTCCCGTCTGAATGACTACTCCTGCAGTGAGGTGCTTTGACCGTAGGCTTCTGAAAGAGAACCAAAGTGCAGAAGAAGCTTCGAACGTGTCTGAGCCGTAAACTGGCAGGAGGCTTCTGTGCATGAACCCCACTGGTTCGAACTCTTTGTAATACAGAACCTGGGTTAGATGTTGCTTACACGTTGACATGCTTGGTATCGATTGTTTCGTTCGTGTTTAAAAATACACGAATGAATATACATATATATATATATATATACATGCATATAATACATATTTGTTTATCTCCCTTTTGAATGATACTTTTCTTTGACATAAAGGCAGCTCTACATACATTTCTGTATATGTGGGAGTTTGTAAAGTTTTTTTCTTCGTTGCCCTGAACGTCTAAAGTAGTACACTGCGGGTAGAGTGGCCATTGGATCTAGGCTTGTCAGGTCTCTGTGTTTCAATTGGAAGGTTGAGGGCTTTAGGTTTAATGGCAACATCGATTGGTTCCTGAAGCAATAGCACGGATTTTGCATCAGAGATCTGCTCCAAAGCCGCCTTCAGCCTTATCAAGTCTCCACCAAACACTGAGAGCAGTCGCAAGCGCAACAACTCTACAGATGCAAGGACCTGTTTGTAATCGTACTAACTTACTAAGTCCGGTGATCCGTTGAGCACCCGCTCTAGCCTGGTCTGTCCTTCACCAACTGCATTTATTCAGAAGCCCTTCGTTGTTGTGGGGTTTAGGGCTTTGGGTTTAGGGCTCGACGGTAGGACCTAGAATAACGGTTCATGCATTGATGGCAGCCCCCTTTCTGACAGAGGCACACCTCAGAGGAACTTTGCAAAGTATGTGAACGGTTGCCGTGTCTGCCGGCCCAAGGTACCGCCACCCTACCTAAGGCTCCATATCCCCTAATGGCGTATAATATACTTTGGCCCTAAAGCACCCAATAAATTAGGAACATTTTAAAGGAGCCCGCTAGATCTCTCAAACCCTAAACCATAAAACAACCCCTAAACCCTAAACCTTTAGCACCTTAAAGGAGCCCGATAGATCCCTTGGGGGATCCCCATAGATCCCTTAGAGGACCCTAAACCCTAAACCCTAAACCCTAAACCCTAAACCGTGAACCCAATAGGGAACATGGAGCCTTTGGGCCTACAAAAGATCTTTGGCTGCGAGAAGTGGCTTCCGCTGCAGCGCGAGGCAGAGTTTCTGCGAATGCAGCCTTGGTGCCGGGTTTAGGTGTATAGGGTTTATAGGGTTTATAGGGTTTAGGGTTTAGGGTTTAGGGTTTAGGGTTTAGGGTTTAGGGGTTTAGGGGTTTGGGCTTTGTAGTAGAATAGATAGCCTTTATTTAACCTTTTGGGGGTACTACAGTCCCAATCTAGTCCCAATGCACTCCCAAAGGTGAACCTTTAATTCCGCACAATACTGGACAAGTGGGTAGGTTTGAAAGCTGAAAGCATCGCAGGACTTTGTTGTACGGGCCTGAGTAAATAGAATAGGGTTGTGGGGCCCATTCTACTATAACTATAATAAGGAACACCCCAAAATAGTATTGGTAACTACCTCGTAGGCCCCAGTCGTAGGCTTCTAGTCACGACATAGCCGTAAACGCACACAGTTTTCCCCCATCGCCCCCATAACCCAAAGCCAAAACCAAAGCCCTACCTGCACCCTAAAGAACTTCTTTATATAAGTCCTCAAAAAAGGTAGGTTATTTGGGGTCCCCTAAACCCTAAACCCTAAACCCTAAACCCTAAACCCTAAACCCTAAACCCTAAACCCTAAACCCTAAGGTCAAGGTATATCCAAAGCATTGAACGCAGCGGGCCCTGGGCCTCCCGGATCCCCTTATCGTCCCTAATACAGGGTCCTTACCCTAAGGGTCCATACGGTTTAGGGTTTAGGGTTTAGGGTTTAGGGTTTGGGGTTTAGGGTTTAGGGTTTGGGGTTTAGGGTTTAGGGTTTAGGGTTTGGGGTTACCCAAATAGTATATACTTTGGCCTTAAAGGTGGTCCTTATATAGGTACTTGGGGGTATGTGGACCCTCAGGTTTAATAATTAGAATAGGGTTTGGGGTATATTACGCTAGGCTTCCAGGAACCTTATTGTTGGGTCCTTAAGGGGTCTAGGGCCCTAACTATAAGGTCCTTGGAAGCCTAGGGTTATACTATAGTTATAATAAGCACCCCCCAAAAAAAACAAAAACATATTCTGATTATTCAGGCCCCTACATTACTCTAGGTATACGTAGTGTAAAATTCCCCAAGCCGTAATTATTCTACGTATGATGCCCTTCTATTATACGACCGAGTCCTTATAGTAGCTCTTGGGGGAAACCATGGAGGGACCCGTAAGTTAACCCTGAAAGGGACCCTTAGCACTTAAAGCATGACCTGTAAATTGAACCCTAAACCCTAAACCTAAACCCTAAACCCAAAAACCTTAAACGGAGCCCTGAAACCAAGCATCGTTCCATGATCCTGCTGGCTGCATGCACGCTGCGTTTTCCTGGGGCAACTGCGGTAAACCCGTGGCCGAAGCAGAGTACGAACCGGTTTAGGGTACAGAGCTTGGGGATGTTTGGGGTTTAGGGTTTAGGGTCTGGGGTTTCGGGAGGGTTTAGTAGACTTTGAGCATTACGAATATCTGTGTGTAATCCCTCCATTGCCTTTGGAATATGATATGCATATGCAGTATGATGTGCTCGAATACGTAATGTAGTGTAACATAACGTGTGCATATGCGTATTTGGCTTGTTGATGTTAGCGACACTACCCACAGCCTCCATTGTAGTTCTTTTTGGTGGTTTATGTGTAGGATCCTATAAGGTAATCCCAAAAGGGAGCTATAATGTAGCCTAGGGGTAGTGCTTAGTTCTCATATGGTTTCGGATTGATGGAAAGACCGGAAGTTTTGAAACTCGGCAAGTTTGGAGACTCCTCAAAGGCTGGGGTCATGAGAGGTTTAGGGTTTAGGATTGTTGAGGGTTCGGGGTGTAGGGCTTAGCTCCTGGACGGCTAGTGTCCCATTTTTACTAGAAGCCGCGCAGTCAATCTGGGGTTTAGGGTTTAGGGTACTAGCTGCTGCAGACATAGCCGCCCCATCACAGACGCAATTGTGATTTCATAGTCTGCAACCTCTAGGTATTTCAACAGCAAGCACATAGTCTGTACAAGGTCCGTAGATCAGTGCTCATTCCATGCATACCAAGATCATTTGTTGTCCCTTGCCGTGTTTAGCATTTAGGGTGCTTTTTCAACAGTATAATCATTTGCAACCAGCTATTATCATATCTGCTGCCATGGCCAGGCAATCGAAATTTAATCCGAGCAGCCACTCGGAACCCCCGCGAGTCATCCAAGGACCGAAAGAACCCGCAAAGGCATGTCTTTTTGATCCCTAAGCCCTAAACCCTAAACCCTACTATAGACCGAATAAATTATACCCCTAAACCCTAAACCCTAAACCCTAAACTCTACTGTAGACCGAATTATACGGCTCTTCAGGCCCAGACCTTGAACTCCTGACCACAGATGGGATTTTCCGAAATTGGGGTACCTTATTTTGGGGTCCTTATAACGAGGATCCTATTGTTTAGGGTACTATTTTAGGGTCCAAAAATTCTCGGAAACCCCCAGATAGATGTAGAGGGCAGTTGAGGATCCTAAACCCTCAAACTCGGGTCTTTGGGTCCTTGCGAAGAAGCTTTCCCGGCGGCTGAGAAAGCTCGCGCCGCCTCGGGGACTTCCCGTCGCCCGAAGAGTTCCGACGAAGTCGGCTGCCTTCTTCTCGAGACTTCCTGCGGTAGTCCGAAGCTTTGGGTTAGTGCTGCTGCCTGGACCCAAGCTAAATCAAGCTATTGAAACTCGCCCCGAGTAAGCCGCAGAAGAACCATCGATGGCCCCGTAGTTTTTGCCTTAACAGGCTGCTTGTCCCGATGATATCGGGCTTCAGTAATATTTGGTATGATGGCTTTGGGGTTTCAGGCGTCTTAGTGTTTGCAAGCTCTATATGTGCATGCATCCATCGCAAGTAAACAAATAGATACATAATATACATATACATGATGATATATGTGCTATACTGGTATCAAGGAACGGAAGGAGTAGTGTTCTGCTTGCTTTCAGTTCTGCAATACCCTTCACAACTAAGATGTTAGCTCCGAGAATCCCACAGCCTGCTCCCCTTTAAAGACTTTGGACCCCAGAAGCAGCAATGCATGCAACCCTGCAAGACCAAGAACGCTTTTCATCCTCATATGCATCTTTGCACGCTCCTGAGCCACAGCGCTAGCCACTGTGTAGGGGTCGGAATACATGCGAATAGTATCTGCTTGTAACGTCCGTAATATAGAGCAACTTAAAACTCTAAACCCTAAACCCTAAACCCATCGCTTCGGAGAGCCTAAACCCTAAACCCTAAACCCATCGCTCCGGAGAGCCCAAACCCCAAACCCTAACCCCTAAACCCTAAATCCAGCGCTTCGGAGACCCTAAACCCAGCGCTTCGGAGAGCTTGAAGTTTTACATGGGTGGTGCAGGGTGTCAGACACACGAAGCTCGCGACTTTTGAAGAGCCGAGAAATCTGGTCGCAGGGACTGTCAGGACTACTTGAGAGCTTAGGGCTTTGGTTTACGGTTTAGGGTTTAGGATTTAGCCCTAAACCCTAAACCCGGTTTAGGGTTTAAGTTTGGGGTTTAGGGTTTAGGGTTCTTCACCTGAAGGCTCAACACAACCTACCTTTTTACGGTACCTCAGTACGGTTTCCTGACGTGAGTCCCTAGAAGGGTATGGTTCTTTTCAGGGTCAGGTAGGGTTCAGGGGTTCAGGGCATTTAGGGCTTAGTGTTTAGTGCTTTAGGTTTAGGGTTTAGTGTTTCGGGTTTAGTGTTTGGGGTTTAGGGTTTAGGGAGTAGGGTGCTTTACCCATAGGCTGCGTTGTAGTTCCTTGTTGTGGCTGCTATTTAGGATCCTACAAGGTAACGCCAAAAGGAACTACAACGGAGCCTATCGGCAATGAATCAGGATAATGACATGATACTTGTTGGTGTTCAAGTTTGGTGTTTAGGATTTGGTCCCCCGCCCCCCCCCATTAGCTTTAAACGGAGGATCACATTAGTTTTTGGAGAAGGACCGTTTATTTATCAGATGTCTGGAATACCCCTTCATTCAGGATTCCTTATCAAACATCCCCACTCTAGGCCTGGGGATAGATCTCTCCAAGTCACACGGATCAGTCGGCGTGGTGTCCCACCTTCTCGATTTCTACTATGTTGCTGTTCCTTTGTTTCGGCAACATGTGAGCTCAGAGCACCACTAAAGCCGAAATTCGGAAACCCCATGGACTCCGAACCCTAGGATCCCAAAACGCTACACGTAGTAGGCACTGAATAGCACCGCACCCGCAGAATCGAAGACCCCGCAACGAATATAGCGGCCTTAATGATTAGAGAAGGGTTTTGGGGTACCTTATACTAAAATTATATTAAGGAACC
>CAJNDV010018613.1:46363-56917 GCA_905221635.1 Symbiodinium sp. CCMP2456 | reverse complement strand
GGGGGGGGGGGGCTGTTTGAAGGCTTTGGGCTTGGGGTTTTAGGAGTCCCTACACCATGGGCCACCTATCTGTTTTCCTGGGGCATGGGATTTAGGGCCTACGTTTCATATGCAATCGCACGGACGTAGCACACATACCTTCGCAGTGTGCCGATTAACCAACACATGTGGGCAAAACAGGCGATGCGAAAGAAGCATGGCAAAAATGTCCTGGCAGAAGACTCGCACAGAGTACTCCAACATTGAGGCAGTATCAAGGAATTGCCATATGCAAATGCTGCAATGTCCAATAGTATCACCAGAAAGACAACAAGAACACAATGCCACTGTGCCAACATGTCTATTCAGCAGTGGTACAGCAGTACGCTTGTAGCACGTAGCGGAACACTACAACAGCAGCAGCAATATCCTTGGCACGGCGCTCACGAGACTAAGCATGAATCTATAGACATGACTACAAAGTAATACGTCTAATATTAATGCTGATAACAGCAGTAGCCATAATAACAGTAATAACAATGAAAACATTAGCAATAATATTAATAAGAATACTATCAGTTTTACACTATGCAAACACGATACCGGTACAATAACTTAACACTTCAGTACTGCATTCAGGCGGCAGCAAAAAGCACAACAGAGAACTTCACCAACACCATAAGAACCGACTTCTCAACACTCATGCCTAGTCGAATCGTCAAGTGCATAAACCGACTTCAAGACAAGGTCAGCAGGAATCTTGTTTGGATTGGAACGGCCCTTCCCACCCAACCCGAACCTCCAACACCCCAAAGTTGCAAATTGCACAGATCCGAAGCCCCGAGCAGCTACATTCCTACGTCTCAACTCCCTAGCCCTTCAACCCCCAACATATCCCCCCCACCCAAACCTTAAAAAACTATACAAAGCGGTTCCTCAACCCTGAGACCCGAGTCCAACCCCAAACCCCCAAACCCCCAANNTACTGCTGATCATATAAATCCTGCATTACCTTAAGGAGCCTGAACTATGGGAGTTATGGTATCTTCCTTATTATGGGTACTGCAGGATTTATAGCATCAACCGTCGTATTCTAAACCCTAAACCCTAAACCCTAAACCCTAAACCCTAACGGTTCATGCCAGGAGCGATGTGATGACTTTGTTATCGCAGAAGCTCATCTCTTCCTGCGCACCACGAAGTTAGGGTCTAGGGCTTAGGGTTTAGGGTCTAGGGTTTAGGGTCTAGGGTTTAGGGTCTAGGGTTTAGGGTCGAGGGACTTGGGCTCTGTGATTTTGGGGGGTTTCGGCTGTAGGACTTATGGGTTTTTGGCTGTAGGCTGCGCGGGTGGCTATGCACACTTTGGTGGCGAAGACGAAGGCTCCATGTACCAATATAGTACATACTTAAACCTGAAAGTGCCCATATAGGCACACCTTCAAGGCCTTAGTATATACTTTATAGGTACATGGAGCCTTATATACCCATATATATATATATATATGTATGTATCTAGTGATTGGTTTTTTATTCAAAACCTTCCTAGACCCTTTATGGACCCATCAAGGGTACCCTTAAAGGAATCCCTTAGGGAAAAACGAACGACCCCTGACCAGATGTCGGTTTGAAGAGGCAACGTTTCTTCAACCGTCAACCCTACAGCGCTACAACCGGCTTAGGCTTCAGGGTTTATAGGGTTTAGGGTTTAGGGTTTAGGGTTTAGGGTTGTAGGGTTCAGGGAGTAGGGCTTAGGGTCTGGACAACTCTAAAAACCTTGACATGCCATGACTAAACCCTAAGCCCCAAAATGAACCATAACCAAACCCTATAACCCTAAGGGTCCATGTACCCGAATAGTATATACCTTGGCCTTAAAGTAGTCCCTATATAGGTACTTTGGTGCCAAATAAATATATACTATTTGGGCACGTGGACCCTTAGGGTACTATGATTCATGGCAAACTTAAGTTGGCCAGCTTTAACGCGCGCCACTCTGCAGACGCACTATGCTCTCCCGACAATCCAAATGCGCGGAGCCAAGTGGCTGAGATAGGGGCCTTAATCAATTGGAATAGCGTTTCGTGGTATGCTATGGCCCTAAGGGTTCAAGTACCTATGAATCATATACTCTCCCAAATATCAACCTAGATAACTACTATCCGCAAGCCAAGTGCCTTATCAGGGTCCTTTGGACCCTTAGGGTAGCATCACCAAACTGGGAACGCTGAGGAATGGTATCGGCAATACTTCAGGCGCCCCGACTATAGGGGCCCTGTTGTTGAGAATAGGGTTTTGGGCCCCCTTTTTAGTATCCTTATAATAGGGAACCCTAAGGAATAATGTTGGTAATTGTTGAGGCTTCTATATTGTATTATCATGTTATCATGTCGTAAACCAGCGCAAAGCTCGCTGCAACAGTCCAGCCCGTGGGCAGAGTATCCTGCCCTAAGGGCCATACGGTATA
This sequence comes from Symbiodinium sp. CCMP2456, assembly GCA_905221635.1. Taxonomy (NCBI): domain Eukaryota; class Dinophyceae; order Suessiales; family Symbiodiniaceae; genus Symbiodinium; species Symbiodinium sp. CCMP2456. The sequence goes on along the minus strand of CAJNDV010018613.1, from coordinate 54,474 downwards.
GGCACATGGGTAGGTCTCTAAATTAGGGCCCCTTTTCAGTTCCCAATATGGTACGGCACCCTTATAACAGGGACCTTAGTGTAGAGAACTACCCACTTGCTAAGCTCCTGAGCCTCCAAAGACCCATCTTTGCGCAAACACCTCAACCCACTGATGCAGAGGATTCGGCATTTCGGGCTCAGGGTCTATACTCTGGGGCTTTAGATTTCAAGCTTAATGGTTCAAGTATGTTTAGTTTAGGGTTTGTGGGTTGAGGCCAAGGCTCCAATTTTGAAGGGCCCAAAGCAGAAGCAGGCCCAGTGAAAGGCGACACCATCCCATTTCATCAAAGGGAGAACTACCATCACGACAGGCCCCTAAAGAAGACCCGATCTGCAACCGAACAACACCCTAAACCCTAAACCCTAAACCCTAAACCCTAAACCCTAAACCCTACACCCTAAACCCCCCTTCTATTTTCTGCAAAACGGAATCCTGGGAGTCTTACAGGGAACCCTTTCAGGTGGTACTGCCACTGTTTAGAAGAAGCAGAACTTCATCCCAAAGCAGAGTCCCCAGTGGCCTCGCCGAAACGGACATGTCGGCTTGTATCATCTTTGGCCTGATGAGTGTAGGGTGGTTCACCAATTAAAGACATTGACGTGTCTCTCCTATATTCACACCCGCGTATGAGAAGATATAGGCATAGCGCTACGTACACCCTACATCTGTAAGCACGTGTCGTTTGAGTGGGTTGATTGTTGTATACAATGAACCGGCACCCTACACCCAGTTTAAACCTTTGCCGTCCACCCCTGACGGCTTCAACCCTCCCAAACTCAACCTAAGGGGCTATAAATCGTATACCACAACCCCCCGTGAAACCCCCGGCACCTCGCCTAACAAATAGAAAAAAGCACCGAAACTTCAGAAACATGCCCGAAACCCTAAACCCATCAACCCATAAACCCATAAACCCCATACACCAAACTCATAAACCCATAAACAATAACCCCATAAACCATAAACCGATAAAACCAAACCCCATAAACCCCAAACCCTAAACCCTAAACCCATGAACCCATGAACCCATGAACCCATAAACCCATAAACCCATTCACCCTAAACCCATAAACCCAAAACCCATAAACCCCATAAGCCCCAAACCCATAAACCCATCAGCCCTAAACCCTAAACCCATAAACCCCATAAACTCCATAAACACCATAAACCCCAACCCCATAAACCCCATAAGCCCCAAACCCATAAACCCATCAACCCTAAACCCTGCCTCTGATCCCCGCCCCATGGCCAAGACGGCCGAGGGAAACCTGAAAGGTTCGGAGCTCTTCTCGCGGCTTCAGAGGCCAAAGGGTCCTAAGTGCCTATGGATCCCTTAAAGGGTTCCTTTACAGGCTAAGGGTTTAGGGTTCAAGGGTTTCAAGGGTTTAGGGCTTAGGGCTTGGGGTTCAAGGGTTTAGGGTTTAGGGCTTGGGGTTCAAGGGTTTAGGGTTTAGGGCTTAGGGTTCAAGGGTTTAGGGTTTAGGGTTTGGGTTGCTGCGTTCTCGCTGGAAGTCTTGGTTGCTACATGAATTTCGGTAGGGCTTTGTTGTTGTTCTATGCGGCTTTCTGGATACGCAGAAAACCTTGGCGTACTTCTGAACCCCTCCTAAAAGTTAAACTTTTAGCCTAGATATTATAGTTCATATAGAAGCCCAAAAAGCTAAAGTCTAAAGAGCCAACCAGAAGAACGCTAAGAAACGGTTATGGTCCTGAAAGCAGGGCACAGGCCCCAAAAGGAGGTCTTGCAAGCCCAAGCCCGAAACCCTCAACGCCCTGAACGCTAGACCCCGCACGCCGCGACCCCTTAGGGTCCAAAGGACCCAATAATCAGGTACTTAGGTTTCGGGTCGTAATTATTAATTATTAATTAGGTAGGTTACTACTTTGGAGAGTATATGATTATTAGGTACTTGGACCCTTAGGCCTTATAAGGTGACCGTAGTCCTGACTTAAACGTCCGGGCATCCGAGTGCAGCTTCATGGTGCTCGGTTCAGTCTGTCTCTCGCTGAAGGACTTTTTTGGGGGTTTATAGGGTTTAGGGTTTAGGGTTTAGGGGGGTTTATAGAGTTTAGGGATGTTTTCTTGCTTAGGACTTTGGGATTTTCTTGCTTACGGGCCTCGTTTTGCGTCTCGAAGAATCGGTGTACGGGGTTGGTGATTGCTTAGTCACAGCAGGGGGGGAGCTGGTAGGTTTAGACCTAAGCCCTAAACCCTACCCTAAACCCTAAACCCTAAACCCTAAACCCTAAACCCAAGCTAGGGGTTCTACCCGATGAAGTGGGGCTCGGGGTCTGGAGGTGATGCTTTCAACCTCAAGAACTTGGCTTTCGGGTTTGGGCCTCCTGTTGGTTTAGGATCGCTTATAAGTGTTAGGGTCCAGGGTTTACGCACAGGGGGTTAAGTTCTGAAGGGTACCGGGAACTGCGTAGACGGATGCTGAACACAGTCTACCCTAAAGCCTAAACTGGCCCAAACCCCGATAGAACCCTAATGAAGCTAGCTTCGCCCTAAGAATACTCTCCAAGCCCCCCGGGCCAAACCCTCCTAAATTATCATCCGGATGTCCTAGGGGCACTGAAGCTTGACCTTTGGGACTACATAGAGATTGTACTGGCCCACTCCTTGCTCTACCACTACGCGAGCTTCCCCCCCAGAACCATAGCCCTAAACCCTCACCCTAAACCCTAAACCCTAAACCCTAAACCCTCACCCTCAACCCTAAATCCTAAACCCTCAACCTAAACCGAACCCTGCAACCTCGACCTCCCTAAACCTACCACTAGTCTCCATGGTAGTTCCCCTTTTTGGTTTAACAAACTGTATATGCAGGATCCCATAACGTAACCCCAAAAAGGAACTACAACGGAGACTATATAGGCAATGCCATAGCAGCCCGCCTTCTTTAACCTGGTCGCCAGCGCAGCCGACAACAAAAACAAACTTTGTACGATCTTCTGAGCCGAAGGCAAGGCGGCGCAATCGGGACGGAAGGCTCGAAGAGTGCACTCACGAGCTGTGCAGAGCCAGCTTGTAGGCTTTCCTAAACCCGAAACCCCCAACAAAAACCTGAACTTACCTTACATGGCGTGGTCACGGGCCCAAACCTGAACTGCTAGTAAGCTCTGGGCTCCTGAACTAGACCCCAACTTCGGGCGACGAGATGTGAGGCTCCAGTAGCTAGGAATGACTATGTAAACATATTGGTACTTACTTGCTAACCCCTAAGCCCTAAACCCTAAACTCTGAGATCACTATGTATCCCTGCTATGGCTGCGTACAGTTACCTGAACAAGAACCCAGTATACCCAGCTTCCAACACCGCCCTTCCGAAGGATGAAGTGCTTCTAGGTGTGCAAATGTGCTAGGCCCCTAGGCTCCACTGCATCTCCTTACATAGCAGGGTGCCCAAATTCCAATAGGCTGAGGGACCTACCCCAAGCCCTGTTGAGAAAAGATCATAAAGCGCAATAGAGGTCTAGGAATTCGATTCGAATTGAGGCTTCGTGAATTGCCGGGGGCTTCATCACTACTCCCATGGCAGTGTCTGTTCTCGGTTGTTGTTGTCCACGGTGTAGGGTTGAGGGATCCAGGTTCGGGTTTAGGGTGGCTGACATCGGATGACCCATCCGCTGGTTGTGGATGTCTCAATTGCACGAGCCTACGATTGCGAACAATCACTTTTATACTATACCACACTATCTCCGTACATTGGCAGAGAGAAAAGAGGGGGAAACAAAGTTGTCCGCTAAAGCAAAAGCACGGAGATCCAGACTACTGCTTACGACGACGACGACGACGACGACGACGACTACTACTACTACTACTGCTACACGACGACAACGACGACGACGACGACGACGACGACGACGACGACTTCTAGTGCAGCTGCTTGACGACTTCTACGACAGGGACTACGACTACTCCGGCCACCGCCACTACCAAACTGCGCCGCTGGAGCAGGGTTCCCCGCGTAGAACCGGAGTGCTCGCCTGGCGTCGGCTAGGAATCCTGAGAAAGTCCTTAAACAAACCTGATAAGCCCGCATAAATCTCCGATAGACCTGCCATACATCCCTTGTGACGTTTGAATAAAGCCCTCATAAACCCTAAACCCTAAACCAAACACCCGAAACTCATAAACCCAAAACCACAATTCACGTGCCCAGACGCGAATTTGCACTCCGCCTGCACTCCACTCACCCAAACATCCAAAACCCCACATTCCTTAAACCCCCACCCCTAACGCTGTAGGGATTAAGTCCTATAGAGTATAAGCTTATGGTCTAGGGCATAAGGTATAGAGCTTTTTCAAGAATTTGCATGTCACTCTAGGCCCATCGACTAGGGATCAATGCATAGAGGTTCCGGTTTAGGTATAGGGTTCAGGGTAAAACCCGTAAAGTTCTATACCCCAAACCCCGAACCCTAAATCCTAATAAGTCTCTAGAGCCCAAACCCCAAACTCGAGACCCAAAGCCCTGTACTCTGATTTAAGCTCAAAAGGCACGAAGCAACTCCCCCAAGTCCCGAGACCCCGCAAGATGTTGAAATTTCAGAACCGCTTGGTTTTTCTTCTGTGGTTCAGAGTCAACCTCAAAGCCACTGAGCAGAATTTTGTTCCGCTGTAGTGAGCATGCATAATACTTTGATTCAGACTTTGAGTCTTTGATCCTCAATCCTTGTCACCAAAAGTCCGTAGTTAAGGGTTCAAAGGTTAGGGCCACCGCTTAAGCCTAAACTACGCTAAGCTGTAAGTGACACCCTGTGGCCGTCGTACCCAATTCGCCGCAAGCCAAGCACGTCCACGAGTTGCACTGGCAGCGCCGGATTGAGTTGGCCACGTCAATTTCTTGTGCGAGCCCATGCTGACCCCAAAGGGTCCAAGTACTAGTATAGTATATACTTTCTGGGCCCAAATACCTACTAAGTACCTACTATAATGGCGCTTGGACCCTTCGGGGACTACTCCTGTGTCAGCTTCTTGACCACGTTCTTGGAGGATCATGGGAACTAGAAAGCAAGGTTGCAAGTTGCAAGTAACTGGGGGATGAGGAGTACGAGGCTACAGGGTTTAGGGTTTACTATAGGATCCCCTGCATATACAGTTTAGATAGGACTGACGTTTGTCCCTGCAGGGGTGAAGACAGGATTGCCTCGGTTGGTGGACAGCGTCACGCCAATTCCTAAATTCCTAAATCCTTAAACCCTAAATTCCTAAATCCTAAACCCTAAATTCCTAAATCCTAAACCCTAAATACCTAAATCCTAAACCCTAAATTATTCCTAAATCCTAAATCCTAAAATCCAAAATCCTAAATCCTAAATTCCTAAATTCCTAAATCTAAACCCCAAACCGTCTTTGTGAGTCCGCTGATCAAGCCCGAAACCCTCAACCCTAAACAAGGAGAGGCCTTCTTGGGTTTAGGGTTTAGGGCTTAGGCCTTCTACCCCAAGGCTTTGTGCCCGTAGCGGAGCAAGAGCAGCAGTTGGGATGGTGATGAACTAATCACAGTCCAACCTGCACTAGGAGCATAAGGAAGACAATGCTGTTCGGTGGTCGGGCTGCTAAGCCCTTGCATATAATCACCTTCCCCCACACCCCAGCAACACCCAAGATTGCAAAATCTCAAACCCCAAATCCAGACCCCAGTCCCTACGAAGCATGCAACCCTGAACTGGGTCCCGCTGCTGCAAACTGTTGCGCAGGGAGCTTCCAGCCATGCTGTATCAAGAAGTCGGAAATTGGAAACCTAAAGATCTTAAAGGTTCGGGGTGCGAGGTTTAAGGTTTAGGTTTTCGGGTAGGGTTTTTATGGATCAAGTTTCTAGGAACTGAAAATTTTGAGTTCGGGGGTTGAGGGCTTTCGCTTTTCGGTGCTTTGAGCGGCTCAGTCATGATTGGAGCGGTATTTAGGGATATATTCTGTCAATATCTGCATGACCTGAACAAGGGCTTTCAGGGCAGGCTGATGGCTCCTAGTATTACCCACGGAGTCCATTGGCCTTACTTAATTTAGGGGCAAAGCCTGACCTGAACCAGCGGCTGGCGTTTGAGCTACATTATTCTCTATTTACGTGCTGCTGGGATCTCTTGATGCCTCCTGCTCTTGAAGCTTGATTCTCGCGTTCACGGCTCGCAACTTCTCTGTGCTGACACGGATATGGGGTCCAGGATTTAGTGGCCCGGCCATCCCTACTCTACACCTTCAAGCTTGAATAGACCCTAAACCCCAAACCCTAAACCCCAAACCCTACACAACCCTGAGACCCTAGGACCCTAAACCCTGAACCCTAAACCCTAAACCCTAAACCCCAAACCCTACACAACCCTAAGACCCTAGGACCCTAAATCCTAAATCCCCCCCCACCTGCACCCAAAGGCAACCCCGTAGTTGCCAAAATCTACGAGTCCCGGACATCAAAGGTCGTACCAGAGTCTGCCAACCAAACACGGTTTAGGGTTTAGGGTTTAGGGTTTAGGGTTTAGGGTTTAGGGGAGCCTGCCAACCAAACACGCCAACTCCCAGAACGGAGGCCTTACTGCGAGAACTCGAATTTCAGTTAAGTGTGATGTTTCGCCGCAGTGTCCTATTCATGCTGGGGGCCCTACTACATTGTAGTATGCCGGGCTTAAGTACGCAGGCAACTCCAGACAGGTAGCCGGAGGGGTAAACTCCAACGTCTAGGCCATCATCTCTAAACAACCGGACCGACATGCGAAGCGCCTGAAATAACAAGGCACAAAACAGGCGGACAGGTCGCCATTCGCCGTTGATGATCCGACTCATGCTTGGAAAATAAGGCAGGGCTTCGGGCCCAAAACCCCTCTTCTATCATGTAAAGCAAGGCTCCTATATGGGTAGCTCTCTACTTTAGCGTCCCTGTTTACGTCCGCAACACCGTGCTTAAGAAGGATCCCCAAAGGGACCCTAATTTAGAGAACTTCCTAAACCCTAAACCCTAAACCCTAAACCCTAAACCCTAAGCCCTAAACCCTAAACACTTCCTATATTGCAATGAGTAAGGCCAAGTCGGCCGGAGAGCTTCGGGCTTCAGGTTATCGGGCTGCAAAGAACGCCAAACCCTAAACCCTAAACCCTAAATTACTAAACCCTAAACCCTAAACCCTAAACCCTAAACCCTAAACCCTAAACCCTTAGCACAAAATTCCGAGCTTCGGAGATCGACCATAGTGCTGATGTACTCAGCTTTGAGCGGGGTTTACGATCCTTTAAACCTTCCTAGGCAGAAGCCTCCTTTTTGCACGTTGGCTTCTCTTTCCGCCAGGAATTCGGTGAAACTGTGCGAAGGCGAGGTCTGTTAGACAAGCCTGAACCAACAGATATGCGACACAAGGCTCTAGGTATGCCATTCGGATTGATCCCAAAGTATCTCAGGATTGTATGATTTACCCAAACTTGGACGGATTGATTGTTGGAGGGCCAGCGCAGGCTTTTACGAAGTCGGCTGTGCTCTTTCTTTGCGTGGCTACCTAGTCACACACACTGACGAAACCCTAAAGAAACCCTAAAGCCCAAACCGTAAAGTCTATTCCTTGGGCCAGCGCGAGCAGAAGCCCTCAGCTAGAGGTCTTTGCTTTGGCCTCGTTCAATGCGTGCAATCGGTTGGGGGGCTGAGACTTGCACCCAAAGCCCCAAAGCCAGTAATTGAACCCTCATCCGTAAACGCCCAGCAGGCTCTTCTGGTCCACCGCAACTTCCGGTGGTAAACCATACTAAATAACATACACTTATTGGACTTAGAAAGTAGGTTATAGGTTCCTTAGTTGTGATGGTAAATAATGACTGGTATAGTTACGTTCCTCCCAACCTGGGTTACTATGTCCCTTCATCTTTTTTTGTAGGGCTCATTTCTTGGTATAACCCGTATCGCAAGGGTATTCGGCTCTGCGCAAACATATATCCCCAAATGCGTAATGAGGTCTTTGTTCTGACGACCGCAAGTGGGGAACCTTAGTTTGAAGACTGCCCTTTCAACCCCAAACTTCAAACCCTAAACCCAGGACTCTGAACCCTAAACCCTACACCCTAAACCCTAAACTCCACACCC
>CAJNDV010018591.1:53026-68295 GCA_905221635.1 Symbiodinium sp. CCMP2456 | reverse complement strand
CTCAGACCTCCTACCTGAGCAATACTAACTACGGGGACGGGCGATGAATCCAGCCTGAAGTTCTGAAGCCAATCCTATTATCATTACCTATTTAATTTACCACTGTAGTAGTATTCACTAAGTAGTAGTAAACCAGACGGGAAAACCGACAACCCATGCTATTCATAGTATATTAATTTGCCTACAACATTAGCCATGAAATGTGATAAACGAAAGTCCTTAAAAGGGATCTTTTGGCGACCCCTGCGAGATTCAGAGTAATAAATCAAAAATGAAACGAAAAATAAATTTTATAAGTATAGTATTGATTTGTATGCATTCAGCATCGCTTTTTGTGCGAGAGTTCTGCAAAGCAGCCTTGCACATAAGCAACATTGAAGCCAACCTAAGAGAACCAATAAAACGTGGCATGATCTTAAGAGGACATGACAGTGGTGAGAACTGGAGACTACTTGCAAAAGTGAAACTGTTGCAGAGTGAGAATGTGTTGCCAATCAGCTGGGGGGAGACGCGAGGCGCCTGTTGCAGGAGTCGTTGTGCTGACTTTCTGATTTGAAGTTCTTCATGTCCTGGGCATGCACGAAGTACACGAAGTCCGTGTGATTCATGGTCTATTTCTGCACTCCTGCCTGCTGCCTATGCTGGTAAGCTGCTGGCCTCACAGCGGCGGCAGAGATCCCTGCAGGCGCTTTCACGAACTTGGAATTGAAATCACACGATAAATCTGGACAGCAGACATCTGAGTCATGGACATCCCCCATCGGCTTTCCCGCACCACCTCGCGATCGTCGGAAGGCTACATCGATATCATGAGAGTTGTGGTAGACAGGAAAACCGTGCGTGTGGAATCCCAAGACTTTGGGCAAGGCCTGGCTTTTGCTGGACAGTCATGGAGCGTGTCGTGCCGCCCGCGGATCTGAAGGATGCAGAACGTCACCACGCAGCCGATCACGCACCAGGCCAGCTTGAGTCGCCAGCCCATCGGGGCCCTGCAGACGTCCCTGCGACGTGACCTATGTTGCCACTGACAATGCAAGGACTGCTCGGTTACTCATGGTGGTTGCTTCTGACGGCATCTCCTCGCCCTGCCGCTTCCAAAGCTCACTGAAACACCACCATTCTGGATTTCTCCATGGCACGCCAGCAGCCGAAGCCAGGAATCCGTCTGCAACGAGGCCTTCCGTGAGACTGCACTGCAGTATCGGGAATTTGCTTCCAGGTTTCAGTGATCAAGAGCATGCTTCAACGGATTTTGTGTCTTGGTCTTGAGTGCGTGCCTCAACGATGTGTAATCCCATGCTAAACTGAGCAGTGTGATCAAGCGAAGGCTGCTAAAGACACAGCCCACTTATTCACTGCAGCCTATGCAGCCTCGATACAAGTCTGCCTGTGGTATCCAATGATTTCATGCACCTACTGAAACTACTAACTACTCGTCGTCGGTATTAGGTGGCTGCCGTGCCTGCTTGATCCTCTGCTAGGTCGTCTGCAGACCTCAGGGTACGTCAAACCATCACATCGTAGGCGAGATCGAAGATTCTCGGAAGCGATCTTCTCAATACGCCGTCCAGAATTGGATGGAATGCGGCCGTCCAGCTTGTTGCAAGAAACCAGGCGGTGGAGAAATTCCCACTTGAACGATGTACCAGGACGGCGTAAGTAGCAAGGAACAAAGAAGAATGGCGACAACGCGAAGATCAAACGTGTCTTCGGAAGTATGCCTGGTGGCCCAGCCCAGTCCTCAAACCCGTGCTACACCCAACCGACACCGAACCCAGTAAAGCCGGACACAGGGAGACATCGGCCCGAAACCCCGACGATGATTCAGTCGACGCTCGACGGAACGAACAGCACGGAGCCTCTTTTCGGCAGAGCGAGGCGGCTCGCCGGGCACACACCGAACGCTTCGAGGCTTGCGCACTGGCATGTCCGGGTCAGGGGGACTCTGGTCCTCAAGGAGGATCACGAGCCGCACCTGCGAAGGTATGTGAAAGTCAATGGAAAGTCAATGAAAGTGTGAGAGCGATTCGCAAGGTTCCGCCGTTGCGAGACTGAAAGGGATCATTCCGGAACAGGGGCTGCTCTGCAAGTCCAGCCTGATTTCCCGAGCGTGCTCGCAGGTCTCCTGTCACCGGGTCCTGCAAACCAGTCCACTGCCAGGAATGAGGCCCGGGCGGCGATGCGAAGTGCATTGCTGTAAGCTCTTTCAGTCCTTCACCAGTGTGGTGACGCCCGGAATACGCTCCACGAAGCCCTGCATAATCATCTTGTTTCATGAGCGGGAGCTGAAGAGCGCCGGAATTGAGTTCAGGCTTTGAGCAGTGTCCACGTGGCTCTGCTCTGCTACGCGCATCCGATGTTCGACCGGCTTGCTCGGTTTGTCGGGACATCGGACAAGGGGATGCTTTGAAAGGGATGCGTGTGAATCAATTGCATAAGGGCCACGCTCAGGGTCAGAGCGGCACAGAACCTAAACCCCTCAAGCATGTGAAACGGAGGTCGCATCCTAGCCTAACCGCTCAATCTCAATCACGACTGCATGCGCACCTGGATATCAGCCAGAGCATCGTTGTCGAGCCTGTTCCTGTCAGTGCTCTACACACGGCACTTCCAAGCAGCAACTTTGTCCGCAAGCTCCAAGCTTGCCCAAATCCAGGCCCTGGCTCCCGACAACGCCTCCGCATGTCCAGCTTCGTGAGGTACGGACACAGGTCCAGCCTGCCAGGCTGCAGAAATCCGACAAAGCGAGAGGAATGCCAGAGTCTGCGTGGAAACCAACAGGATTGAATCCGGGAATTGTAAGCTGTAGATGAGGAGGCAAACGTGCTGTAAAAACAGCCGGAGGTACAGCTCACAAATGAGTGGCACCGCAGTCTTGTCTAGGTTGTTGTCCTGCACCGGTCTCACGTAAACAGGCGCAGTACTGAATCTGACGTGTTGAAGAAAGCTGCTCACTGTCTGATGATAGCTACGGCCTCAGCCATTCAATCGCTTGGTGCGCAAGCTTTCACTTGTAAACTCCCTCTGCAAGATTCTCCCAACTCCTGCAGGCGGATTTCCTTGACCTAAGCGTGCCCAAGTGACAAGAATCTGAAGCGTGTGCGATTGGCGATGCCCCAGCTTGGGCTGGGGATTGGACGTTTTCTTCTTTCATGTAATTCTGGATGAGCTTCTTGAGCTCACCAATCTCCTAAAACAGGAGCTCCGCAGCTGCAGGTGGCAGAACCTGACCAAAGATGTGGGGCGGGGCCTTGTTGGAGTACTGCAGGCCATCCAGGTACCTGAAGAACACCCCAGCTCTGAAGCAAGCTCGGTGGAGCTGTACGTCCCGCGGTAACCGCACTTGATGGCGATACATGACGGCTTGTTCATTCAAAAACAAAAAAGCGACAGCATCCTCATCTGAACGGTGTCCTCGGGCGGGTCCTGCGGCTTTAAGGAACCCCGGGCCACAAGTCGGAAATGATCGCCCCTCGAAGAGCTCAACAAAAAGAAACGGATCTGTTTTAAATGTGCCGAGTCGCAGAGCATTGCCCTCCTTGATGCTGGATTTGTGGCCCTTGACTAAACTCCTGCTGCAGTGATGGTCCGTAGTTGTGGGAGCACTGACAGTCGGCACAAAGTCACGGAAGTTCTCGGGTCAAGTGCTGCGAGCCGTGATGATTCTGCTAAGCTTGATTCGGATCGCGGGGCGCCTCATCTCGAACTCATTCGAGGCGATCTTCAGCAAGGCTCGCATCTGGCTTAGGAGAGCAAGAACGACCATCAAAGGCCGGGATATCTGTTGAAGGGAAGCTGCTCCCCGAAAAACAATAGATCTTCTCTAGATACGTGACTTGCTGGGAAGTGAACGGGCTCTGCAGGACTGGTGCCAATCTCTGTGCCTTCCAGGTTTCGCACATCTGAACCTTCTCGTACAGGTTCTTGTTCTTTTCCCGCAGGCCCTGTGCAGATTCGTGAAGATACGGAGTTGGACCGGCATCTCCGGCGACGTGAAGCCACTCGCCTGGAGCATGGAGTTGGACCGTTGGAGATCCTGCACGTTGGTAGGGTCAATGCGATTGCCATGTCAGCCATCCAAGAAAGGTGCACAGAGCGTATCTCGTGGAAGTATCGCTCTTGATAAGGCAGTCCTGGAGGTACATGTCTGATTGCACTTGGGTAGTGTGTAACATCTCCAGCAAATGCCTGCGCACCACTTTCGCAGAGCTGAAACTACATTTCTAGCAAACACAAGAAGAACGCGTGTCGTAATATTGGCAGAACCATCAAATTGAGAGCAAGCAAAACGAAAGATTCACCTGCTCGTGCCCCGTGGCTGAACCGTGCACATGCCACAATCATGGCAAAGTTGCGTGATCTTCTCCACGAGCATTGGCACAGGATTGCGTGCCTGCACGTCGAAAGCTGAAACACCGCAAAGATTCGCATGTGAGTTTGCCTGAAATAGCTGGCTGGGTTTGTTCCGTCCCTGGTGACAGCTCTGGCAGCCTGCTGCGAGCTGTACAGGAACTCGTTAATCTGAAGTCGCTCTATTAGCCTGGGCAGGCAGGGCGGTGCTTCGGACCAGCTGTCTCCCACCCTCTCCCTCTCCTCTCGCTCTCCCTCTTGCTCTCTCCCTCTCGCTCTCTTCTTCTCCAGGGCATGGGGGATGTGCAAAATCTAGGAGACTTGTGTTGTGGGGCTTCGTCCAGGTCACAGCTTGTGTTAGGACATGGTATGTTGTATATGATGCTTGCAAGTTGCGCGCATTTTTCATACATTTCCCATGACTGAAGTAGCCGAAACTATAACGGGGAATGAACGTGCCTCATCAAGAGTGGACACAAAGGTCTGCATACACTGCTTCGCACGCAGCCTACACAACCATGTGTGGCTAAACTCATGCAACTACTCATTCGGAAGTGGAGATGTCAGGATGCCTGTTTCGGCACTTGAGGGTCACTTCTGCCGACATGGGCGAAAGCAGGAACAGCAAAGGTATGGCTCCTTGGAAACAACTCGGTGACTGCAGCGTCATCCTATAGACAGACGTGAACAGTGGAGCACTTCGGGTGTGAGCTGTTTTTCGGTTGAAACCAAGAACTCCCTCGGCTCGAACACAACACCCAAAACAAAGGAAACCAAGCTTACCATGTCGAGGCCTGTCAACATGCATCTCTCTTGGCCACATCTGATGTCTTGGCTTGTGCAGCTGTAAACAGCGATACGGCCCTGTCCATCAGCTACCCTCCATATGGTTTCCCGGCGGCAGTTTCAAGACATCGTGCATAGGCAAGCTAGAGAAGTACATCTCGGCTAAAGCAGTCCCCGATATTCTCTGTCCACCGTGGTCCTCTGATGATCAGAATTTGGCCATGCGTGCCGACATGTCACACGTCCTCTCTCTCTCTCTCGCACTTCTTTGGGCATGGGAGGCGTTGTAAGCCCCCCGGACTAAAAGCCCACCCAGGTGTTTGAGCCTTGTGGAGGGACTGTAAACGTTCCCTCTCTCTCTCTCTCGCGCTCGCTCTCAGGCGCTTCCTGGAGTCACTGCCACAGGCAACCTGCTCCTACCAAGAACAGAGCAAATGCCAACCGCCCCAAACAGGCATGTCCTACACGGTATGAAGCTGAGCAGCTTTGACTCGGATTCGATGAGGATTGGCTTGGTGCGGCCAGTCTCATCCAGCATGTCCTGTGACTGAGGACAGCCAGTGCACGGTCAGTTCCAATGTTATGCCGCGTGAACGATGCACTTAGTCACAGGTAGCATCCAGCAACTTCATGCTGCGATGCATACTGGCAAGATCTTAATGAAGGCCTGCCTGCAATGGCTGTGGTACGACGAACGCCTGTCTGCATCACCCGTCCGAACCGCACAACAGCGAGCCATCCTCACGCTTGATATAGTCCAACTCAGCCTTAACAGCCACCTGGGCAGTCAATGCAGGAATACGAATTCACATATGTCATATGCCTAAGCTGAGATGCTACACACATCCTGTGTACCACCCGAGCTCAGTTCTGCGGGCCTTCTCAGCCTCGACGTCGTTGAATCGGTCTTCGACTTCGACTCCTGGGCAACTCTGAGACGATGCCTTCTGCCGCTTCTGCCGATGCGTGGTGAACAAGATCTGGATGGGCTTCCGATTCGGCGACTCTACCCGCTGATTCCGTGAGAACATTGTCTGGGTCACGGAAACAGCGAGGTCGGACCTCGGGTCCGAGTGCACATCCGAGTGGCTCTTCTGAAGGAGCTGGCCGTTGACAGCCGTCGCCTGCATCAGCAGCTAGACTATCTTTCAAGCACTCAGCCTCTACTGAGCATCACACGATATCACGCGGAAAGCAGCCCTTCCCTGCTTCATTCATCATGCGATGTGGGTCTGCCTGGCGCAGCTCATCCTCGGTCCTGCGGAGGTCGTACCTGAAAAACTGCTTCGGGCTTTAGTCCAAGCAGCAAGGTGCCTCATGTCCGCACCTGCGAACTGTCACACGTGCACTCTCGACCATCAGCAGGAAAGTATAACCGAAGAATGCCTGGCCTGAGGGCACCTTTGTCCTCCTCATTGCCGTCAATGCGCCTTGAATGGATGCTGAGAACTTCGGGTTCGGTCAGATGCAGCGACTGTGCAATTCCTGCAGAACGTCCAACTCGCTGAACCTGCTTGGAGTTGAGAATGCGAAGCAGAAATCCTTTTCAAGCCAGGAAGAAAAAGTCAATTCCCGACAAGCATCGTTCCTAGGTAGTCGTTCTGTGTCTGCAGCGCCTGGGAGCAACCACTCTTCCAGTGCACTGGTTCGCAGGAAGTATTACTATGTACAGTCTTGCTTATAGGTAGTACGATGACAGGAAGAAGCCCAACAGCACACCTCGGCCAGCCTCGTCCCTACTTGAACCGTCCTGCCTGCGACCTGGAACAGCCTGGAACACTCTGGAACTGAAACGTTGATGCGCGCGCTGCGCGTCGCTGCGCTTCGCGGCGACGGCGAGGGCGCCTCGGTCTTTTCGCGCAGCTCCAGGAGGCGCTTCTCCACCTATCACTGCAGCGGTCACTGCACGAGGGAAGAAGCTCTGGATTGCTCCTCCTCGCAAGTTGAGCCGGGACCCCCGGGCCTTCTCCTGCGCCTTCAGCGCGAGCTGGAGAGCCTCCTCGAGCATCTTGTTCTTCTTCTGCAGCAGGGCCTCGATGGGTAATAAGGCGGCTGCAAGCGAGATGATGACACTTGGTTTGCCCATGACTGCATCTGCAATTCGTTTGATGCTCTCCAACCCACACCCCGCGCTTGGGGAAAAGGCAGGTCACCTCGCCTGCATCTGCGCGGCATTTCGCGCTTCGGCCTCTGCAGCCAGCTTGGCATCGACCTCGGGACACAGGTTCGCTCTGTTTGCAAGTCGGCTTTGCGCCTGGCCCAGTGTCCCAGCGGGTGTTTTGGTTAGGCGCGGCGGAAGCCCCAGGAATCAGATTACCTACCTAAGCTCAGAACGATTTCAAACCCGTTTTCAATCACAGCAGCGTCATGTCAAAATCCTGTGTCTTTAGCTCTCTGGGCCGGTCCGTGTAGCAGCGTCGCAGGGTCTTGCTGTGCTTTGCTCCGTGAGCGTCATCTAAAAGTAGCTCTGGCACCAGGCCTCCATCTGCAGCTGCTGCTGAAGATTCTGGCGGAGCAACGCAGAGGCAGCGAGATCGAGCTTGGGAGGAGCTTGCCAAGAATTCCCCCCCAAACAACAACAGCTAAGCGTAACGGGCAAGAGTGTGACAGGCTGGCAGGAAGATTAGCTACGAAGTTGTGACGAATCTCCTGAGACCACAATACCCGATTTTTCAGGTCGTTGAGTTTAGTTTACCACAATGCTTGCCCTGCGAAGCTTCAGGCCTCGTCGAAACCACAGAAAAAGCCTCAACATCCTTGAGATCAGAATGAAACATCCCAAACCCAGGGCTCCAGCGGTCCTGCGACTGCTTTTCAAAGGAGCCGATCTTCTTCTGCCTCGAGTTTGATTTTCAGAAAGGACTCTTGACAGACCCTAGTTTTTCGAGGGCACCTTTGCCATTCCGAAGAGGCCTGGGATAATTGAATGGAGCTTGGGTCTATGGCTATCCTGTCAGGCCTGCATGTCAAGCTGCAAGGTGCGGACTTCGGGATTTCTCCAGCCAGCACGCAAATGTTCAAGTCACCTCTAAACATTTGCCCGAATCTGCTTCCGAATTGTCGTCCCCAAGAACCTCAAGACCGAACCCATGGCCCACCCTAACAACTTCACCCCGGACCGTCGTTGGAAATACCGCATCTAGCTGAGCTCTGGCACTTCTCCACACCTGCCGCCTCCGTCTTCTTGAGGTCGGTCTGACCAAATGCGCATCTCTGGTCATGCCACGCTTGCTGTTTTTGTCCCTACCTGGAGCGAAGCAAGGCAGCGATGCACGCAGCAAGTCATGCATCCGAAGTTTGCCACACGGACCCGTCCCGAAGACACCCCTTCCCCTTCCTCACTTCTTGTCATGCCGGCCTGGTGCTGCCGCAGCTGGTCCATCAAGGCGTAAACCTTATCGCCCAGCTGCCTGAAGAAAGAGACATCCATGGGCCGAAGAACTGACGCTGTCTTCTATGCTCTGAGTATCTGAGAATGAAGCCCAAGGACCGCGAATCTTCGATCATTGAAGTGCAATCTGAAGTAACGGAACCCCCTCGGATCCAGCACATTCTCACTTGTGTGGATCCTGGAGCTGGCATCCCAGCCAGCTCTCAAATTCGCGGACACGACCGCGTCAACGAAGACTACTGCTGCTGCTGCTGCTGCTGCGACTGCTAGTCCTACTGTCTTCCTGCTCTCCTCCTCCTCCGCCTCATCCTCTTCCGCCGCCTCATTCTACGACATTGGCAAATAACTGAAAAACAACATGGTCATCGTCGTATTAAACTCAAGTATTGTACCTTTGCTGAGATGGTTCTTTGCCCTCGACCCAGACTTCAATCGGGCCTGAAGTTGTCGGCACCCGCCTTGTTCTCTTCCTGGCACTGTCTACTCCAGAATACTCCAGCTTGCGCACTTTGTACCCAGTCTCTCCATCTCACATCTTGTTAGTGCTGAACCAGACAGGCCCTGGCCTGCATCTTCGTGTTCTGGTCCTCGGCGTCCCTCAAGGACTGGCGCAAAGCATCGGCCATCTTCTCGAGGCCGTCCTGAAAAGCAAAGTTTAAGTTCTTTGGAGCGAAAAGCTGGGGCTAAAGTGAATTCCTTGAAGTCGTTATAGCTTGACAAGGCTTTCATGTACTTTAGCAGCTGAAGGCAAACAAATGCCAGCTGTCCGCCTTGTGTTCTCAAGATCTATTCAGTTCGTTCCCTGCATCTAGTGAAAGCGTGACTGGCGACCATGAAAACTACGTCAAGAGCTATCCGTTCAGACAAAAATAAGGTGATGTGGACGCGGACGAAGAGTTGAAGTGGAAGACATACCTGCGGGAAGCACGAACAGTGACGTTTAATGACGACTATGGAAGCTCCACTACCAATTCCGATGACTACCAATTCCGATGACTACGACAAACCCATTCCCGTCGCCTTCCGTCTTTCCACCTCGGCTTTACTCTGCCTGAGTGGTGTCTCGGAAAGAGGGATCCTTTTTTGCAGCACAGGCCACGCGTTTCCCCGATGCTTCTAAAGGCCTTCAGAACAACACAGCTGCAGCCAATCCGATTATTTATGGCACACGCGCTTCCAATCAACCAATCGCCCTAGCGGAGTGAGGGGAAGTGCAAGGAAGCACAGGGAAGGACACTTTCTCAGTCATTGGGAAACGAAGAACATCAATTTGGGATCTGTCTCACACCTTAGGCCCTAAGCTCCCAACATCCACTTGTCGCGGTTGTCGGCATCCATGTCTAGCTGCATCCTTGAAGGACGCGAAACGAGGCCAGCACGCCAGGCACAAGGTCAGCACATGTTTTTCGAATGCGGTTCTGACACTCCCAGTCTTCTATCGAAGCAGCGTGATGCTGAAGGACCCTAGCTAGCCTCGGCCTGGGACCGTTTCATTTCGTTGTGGCAAGCGCCGCCAAAGCACTTGCAGTGCACACACCATCTACGGCCCTCGCTTTATGCCTTTCTTCTGGACCGTCAGCTCGTCCAAAGTTTCCCGAAGTCTGTTGATCGCCTGCGGCATACTAAGGGGCAAATCACGAAAGTTGTAACTGTGCACTTGTCACGGAAGCCGAGGCATCGTGAAGGCGTAGCCCAGAAGCGCGCCTCCGCTAAACGATGCTCATAGACCTGGCGACGTATGGCAGAACTGCCAGGGCTCCAAGAGCTTGCACGCATCGCCAACGTCTGCTTTGGGAAGCAGCTCGCGGTGAACAATGGACGGGCCTCGTTATGCTGGATCTGCTGGAGATACTGGACATTCCTCGGTTGCTAGTTCGACATGTGGTGAGAGAGACCTACCGAGCGCTTCGCAGACCACCTTCGCCGAGTCGCATGTCTTTGGACTCCTTCAGCTTGGACTCCAAGGCCTCAGGGAAGGCAAGGATCATGGTTTCGTCGGTGCAGGATCATGGTGTGGTACGGTACGGTATGTCGTATCCACTTGACTCCGGAACGCCTTGGGTTCTCAAGCTCAAGCTGGAAGAGTCCACATCCTGGCCTCGATGTCAGCTTTGGCTTGAGCGCTGAAGTTCCTCTCGGCCTGTGGAGGCGCAAGTCTGGGTCCACAGCTCCACAGGCTTCAATGTCAATATAGCTCAATACATTGCTTCAACGACCTGCAGTCTCACCTGAACACTCATGCTGACTCAAGCAATTTGTCAGATCGTTGCGAAGCCAATCGGTTTCATTTGCTGTCCTACAGCGTCGAGGTGGCACGTTGCGGCACGACCCGTACGGGCCTCTGCAACATGCCGGGCATCTGACATGTGACATGAGTAAGATCTAACGGTGATAAACAAAACGTTTGCTAGCAGATTGCAATCCCAGCTTTCATTTTTAGGATGTGCACTCAAGCATGAAACCTCAGCTAGTCAGTTATCTGCCAGCTTCCGCAGTGCCTCCTTGAGTTGCCCCGTCTCGGATTGCGCATTTCGTAGCTCCTGGCTGCCAGAAGACGGTGACGAGGACTGCCATTCTCGATGGCATCTTTGCGCAGCAAGGGCTACATTACTTTGGAGAGTTTCCAGCAGGGATCATCGTCTGACGCCGTGTCGGTTGGCTGCGGAATTGACTGCTGAAGTGCAACCCCTACATTTGGAATAACTTGTTGCTCACGTTTGGCTGGCTCGAACAGCCGGCCTTCTGAATCAATATAGGTCATTCATCAAACTAACCAGTTGGTTTCTTGCGTACTTCGCTAGGTTGGTTTACCAATTGAACAGCTGAAGAAAATCAATCATTTAGTTACTCAGTTACTTCATCAAGCAGTTTATGTAAACGTCAAAGCAGGCAGCCGGCAGTATCCGGACGGAAAGAACAAAACCTCTTCAATTTAATGATTTTAATACTGGAACCTGTGGTCAAACTGCCTCTGCCTCGGAATGCAGCATAGTGAGGGAGGCGCTTACAACATACACGTCTGCCTCCTCGAACTTGGCGATCTCATTGTAGGCTCCCAACAATTGCTGCTGACCTGCACTGCGTGCCCGCACTCCAAGCAGGGAACATTGTCTGACAAGGCGGTAACTGCGGGCCAGGCCTGTTGCCTTCACGAGGTTGTACTCGTCTGAAATCTTCTGAAGGCGATCCTGCAGTCACTAAACTTTACGAGATATCAGCACCAGGCTCTCGTCCTCCCTGGAGGCTGTTGAACATGTAGAGGGTAACACTCACCCCTGCTATATTGTACAGACTGAGTATTTGGAAGGGACCGGAGGCAGGGTGAGGAGCCCCCAGGTGCCGCCAACTCTGTATTTGCAGACCGCAGCAAGGCCTGTGTCGGGTCACTGGATCAACCTGGGGCCCCGAAGAATCCAGTCCCAAGTCTCCTTATCACTGGGCACACATGGGGTATATGCAAATGAAAAACATGGACAATGCGGCGTCCATCTGAAGGTTCGCTATTCCTCAAAGGGACAGACCGCGACCCATGTACGCCCAGCTCCCCAATGGGCGTGCCTGCGTGATCATGAGCTCTTGTGCCTGCCAGGGACCAGGGAGGCCGTGAACTGCTGCCGTGCCGGTTTAATTTAGGACTCGGCTGGAATGAAGCATTCGACGGCATCCTTACATCGAGTCTTGGCTGCAGGGGCCTTTACGTTTCATGCTAGCTTTGGCAGTTTTTGATTCGTTTGGGCTTGTCCGCGGGCCTGTGTTTGCCGCTCCTTGACGGTCCGCTCCTCCTCCTCGAGCATATCCTGTCGGCGACTCGGAACTGCAGCAATCCCGACGATCTACCTGTACATCTATCCCCAAAAGTCTGTGCACTTTGCATGAGTGCTGGTGTAGCTGAAAAATTGCAGGTGGATGCTGCTGCTAGCATCACGATCCAGGAGGGAGCGGTTCTGCTCGGAGAGGACCCGGATCTGCTCATCTCGCCTTGTGTCACGTTGGGTGTTGGCACTGTCAAACATCTCTTGCGAACAGTGAAGCAGCGACCGAACACGCTGGTAACTGATCTTCCCGAATGCTACGCAGAAGGGCTCTCGTTTTAAAGGGGTTCCATGGCGTCAGGAGTTGACAAACGGCCGTGCGTTTTCTGTTCGCGAAGCATCCGCAAACATCCGCGAAACGTTCGCAAGACGTGCGACGTGTTACGCGCCCGCCGGACATTCGCGGAAAGCGGGTTGGGGCGTGTCGTGGGGTGGCGTGGGGCCGTTGGCGCTCGCGGCACCTTCGTGGGAAACAGTTTTGCGGGCGTGTCGCAAGGATTGTCGTGGGGTCGCGCAGAGCTTCGAAAAAAAACGGTTTGGGGGCGTCTCGCCAAAACTTCAGGAAAAACGGTTTGCGGGCGTGGCCGGCCATTCCCCGGGTCGTGTTTGTTTTTGTCTTGTTTTGCTCCGTGGCCGGCACAGGGTGCTTTTTTTTGTTTGCGGACGCCTGGGCCGGGGTGGTGGTGTTTTTGTTTTGCTCCGCGGCCGCCCCGCACGCTCACTCACTCACGGCCGCGGGGCCTTTAGCTTGCCCGCAGGCTTGGGGCAGGGGCCTGCCGGGGTATAGTGTTTGTTTTTTTGCTCCGCGGCCGCACGCTCACTCACTGACGGCCGTGGGGCCGCAGGCCTGCCGGGGTGGTGTTTTTGTTTTTGCTCCGTGGCCGGCCTGGGTGTTTTTTTTTGGCCGCGGCTGCCCCGCACGCTCTCTCCTTCCCGTAGGCTTGCCCGAAGGCTTGGGGCAAGGGTGGCACAGTTTTTTGTTGCTCCGCGGCCGCCCCTCCGGCCAACAACAAAAATCGGAAGCCAATCAGTGCAAGCTATGAGTGAGGCAGGGCTTGGGGCACCTGTGTCGCAATTTCAAGCACAACCTCAAGGCAGGTGTGCGAATATGGAAGTATGGAGGGACACTGAAAGGCTTTGCTTATCCTACCAAAGTGACCACGTAGCTTGAGGCTGTTCACCAGTTAAACACAACGGATGCACCTTAAAACAAGGAAAAGCATGCAAAATGACGTTTCGTTTCCTTGAGCCAAATGTGTCCGAGACTCTCCGAGTCTGCACTCCTAAGACCTACAAGTCAACGTGATGATAATCAGCGCTTGGGGGCGGATTTCGCCAACTATATACACCCAATCCGGGTAAGTATCCTCCTGTCATTTCTGATTGCTTGTTTCTCGCCACGTTTCTTTGTTCGAGACAATGCAGTTGGTATGTGTGCAGCTGCCATCTGCACAATATGCTGGTCCGAGAGCCCGGTGCTAATAGAAGGCGAAACACCATCACAGCTCCTCCTGCTTGCAGTCCGATCCGACAAAGCCTTGTCCAGTTTCCATCCAATGTTGTTGTCCTGTTCTTTTCATCCTGGTCCTCCTCCTCTGCCAGGACAGCAATCTGAACTTGATCCCCCCAGTCACTGTGGTCATCTTCCACCACGACTCGCTGTTGCATGGAATCCAAGGTCTGGGCGACTTGCAAACAACATGCATCTGTAAGACTTATTAAACAGCATAAAACATGGCAGCATCTAAACATAACACAACCACCTCCTGCACACCACAACAACACACAGGCCTTCGCACGATCCTGCGAGGAAAGCTTGTGCAGGATCTGGGCTCTCTGGTGCCCTATCTCTCTGCACAGCCGAAGATGCCACAGCAAAATCCTCAGGGTGATGTCCACATCTTTCAGAAAATCCTGGTTCTTAGATTTGTTCCTGATAGCCCCACTTTCCAACAAATTTTCAAGAGCGGTAACCATGGATGCTGTACAAATTGGATGCTGTACAAATTTTCCCGTTCTTTGCAATGCCCGTGACCACATCGTAAGCCAAAGAGCTTGCTTGGTTTTCCAACTCCAAGAAAGTGGTCCCCTGCAGGTAGTACCAACTCTGTCGAAGTGTTTCTGCTGCGGACGCTATGCATGTGAGTGACTCCTGATGCAACTTTGATACTTTGCCAGTCACATTGGGATCTGCCGCTGTGCTCGGCACCCTGTTCCTTGCAAGCTGCTCCTGCAATTCCATGTGTCTTAGATGTGGGAAACAGTTCCACCAGACCTATATATTTATGTACACAATGCACACAACCCAAACAGGAACTGCACACTTTTTATACATGTATATATATATATACATACATGTCAATCTGTTTACAACAACAAAACGTACATTCACTGCCGAGCTGCGCGAACCTATCCAGGCGAGACATTCCGGCAAACTCGTCGGCAACTTTTCCTTTCGACATGTCCTGTCCTGTCCTACCCTAACCTATCCTGTGTCGAGTTTAAAAAACATGTACATATCTAGTCGAGGAAACACCACACAATAAATGTCACCCTCTATGAAAACAAAGATGTCTGGAAGTTTTTACAAAACACGTCGACATGTTTGTGTGAAGTCCCTATCTGTTTTGTGTGTGAGACCTATGTACACGTACAAGGAAATCGGGCCATGCAGCCATGTCCTCACTGGCTATATGTCAAGCTACACACATCTACCTTCTCCTCTTTATATGTATATACACAAATATATATATATATATATCTATTTATATATATGTATATATATATATATGTATATATATGTATATATATATATATACATGTATATATATATGTATATATACACACATACACACATACATACATAGATACATACATACATACATACATACATACAGACATACATGCATACATACATACATACATACATA
>CAJNDV010018591.1:39505-52926 GCA_905221635.1 Symbiodinium sp. CCMP2456 | reverse complement strand
CACACACACACCAAATCAACACCAACACCAACACCAACACCAACACCAACACCAACACCAACACCAACACCCACACCCACACCCACACCCACACCCACACCCACACCCACACCCACACCCACACCCATACACACACACACACACGCACGCACACGCACACGCACAATCCGACACTTTACACGCACCACCGAACCCGCCTTCCTGCAGCCCAACAGTCCAGTGACACCCGCTTTTGAGGTCCAATTTCGAGACTCAGTCCCTGAGCTGACGACTCAGAGACACATGCTGCCGCCACAGTCAGTCCGAGGCGGGCGGTGCAGCGAGAGAATTAAACAGTTGCCTATGGATACCATACGCATGACGATGCTGGTGGTATCCATGCATCTTCGCAATATGCGCGACGCGTGGCTGCATTCGGGTTGTGGGTCCTATTAGGTTCTGTGATCTTTCGTGTTGAGGGCCGGGCTCAGAAGCTGCTTTACTCACTTTCAGCTTTGAAGATGGCTGCCAGAGCTCTCAGCCGGCTGGGCATTTCCAACCCATGCAGTGTTCCAATATCGCATTTTCACAGTTCGGAATAGGAGCCAAACATTCGTAATGCTCCCCCTTCAAATTTGTCGCAGGTTTGTGCAGTCGATCCGGAAGGAGAATCATTGAGGCTTCGATTTGTACCAAATGCAGGCGAGAGGCTTGTGGATCTCGGCAGCAGAGATGTTGCACTTCTCCTGTCAGCTGCCACGGCATTGCAAACATCTACATCCTGACCTGCCACTGTGCCAAGCCTCTATACTTGCATCAGCACAAGCTAAACTTTCATGAGGTTGATGCATATAGTGGAAAGCGACAATTTTTCTATGCTTTGTACATATGCAGAGAAATGACGATCTCTAAACGGAGGGCTCACTCATCCACTTCTCAGCGAACCTAGCCGCTTGCATCTGGGGCCGTCCGTCAAGCGGTTCCTTGGGTCGCCCTGAGAACCCACACCCAATGCCCACTTTTCTCAAAGCAATCCGCTCACATCCGCCTCCGTGTCCGCCAGCTCCTGCTGGAGCTTTTGGTACTCCTGTTGGATATGCTGGCGCCGCTCCTGACGGTGGCTATGCAACTGGTCATGTGCAAGGGCTCGAAGTCTAGCACTTTCCCGCCAGCACAAGGCATGCTGCTGTCGGCTGCAAGGCCTGGCCTCCCATTGCGCGATGGCCGCGAAGGCTTCATCGCGCTCCTGGCGACAAGCAGTGCTTCGGGCTTGGCACGGGTTTGCTGATTGTTGATAATTATGTCGTTTTGATTGCGTCGCCTTGCTCAGTCTCTCTCTCTCTCTCTGTCTTTCTTTCGCCAGGGTTAGGGTGAAGGGTTGTGCTCTCTCTCTCTCTCTCTCTCTCTCTCTCTTATCCCTGTTGCATAACATGCGACATCACATGACCAACTCACTGGCGAGTTCTGGCCTCCTCCACTCGGTCGAGAGCTTTGGTCGCCTGTGGCACGGACGTCAATGAATGAGGAACCAGGTTTGAGGGGCCTTGTTTTTTGTTACAGTTCGAGAAATTCGGAGTCACCTGCCAGGGTGATATTTCAGGCGCCGGATCATTCCCCGACGAGCTTAGGAAACAAAAACATAACATGGGACGGGTGCCTCCTTGTTCTGCTCTTGCAGAAATCGAACATTGTTATACCTGCCAGACAGATGCGAAGATAATTGGCAAGGGACACTTCGTGCATGACATGGGCTCACTCTTTCCAAACTCCTTGGACTTCGCTTGGCTTCTAGGCCTGAAGTTCTCGTGCTGCTTGTCGCCCTGCGGCTTGGACCAGGTGTGGGTGCCGACGAGGCTTTCGGCAGTGCCTCTCGAGCAGATCATGCCCTGCTGTGGCAGGCAAGGACTTCGGCTTTGAGCGTGGGCGGTGATACGTAAGGTCACCACAGCGCATGGAGTGCAACCACCTTCAAAACTTCACTTAGGCCTGCGGCCTCGGAGTAAAGCCTTTGTCATCTTTCCACTACAGAGCTTCGCCGGACACGGAAGCAGCATTTGAGCTCTGTCCACACCGTCCATACCATTAAACCTTTGAAGATGGGAGGCAAACCGAAGCACACTTTGTAGTCGACATCTGGGGCTCTGGGTAAAAGGCACAACAAATCTCCGACGCGCCAGAGCTCCATCAACACTCAAAATATCTCCAAGGGAACCTGTCTCAAACTTCGAACGACGTGTCTCCTGCAACATCTCCGAACCCGTCATTGATATCGTTCCGAAACCTACAGATTCCGCAATCAAGACACGAGCACACAATGATCTCAGGAGGCTCTCTGGCAATTTAGACGAAACTGTTTTCGACAGAACACGCAGCTTTGCTCCACCGCCTCCTGGGTCCTCAGCAGCCTCGGCCGCGGCCATCGGCGGCCCTGCGCAGATTATTGGAGAGCCAATTGAAGTCTTCCGAAATGGTGGGAAAGTAACATGGATCCAGCCTCCGCGTGCTGCGGGGTGAAACCGGAGGGCCCCGAGGTTGTTCGGATTCTACCGTGCGGTTGAGCCGATAATCATAGAAGATGGACCACGACAGTGCGCATGTTCCGCACACCCGTCTTGTACCTCAAGCGGGGCGGCGCTAGAGTCTTTCGTTCCAAGAGCTGTGTGTTTTCGTGCACGTTTCCAGGACCCCTGTTCTCGAAGCGAGTGCATGCTGCCTTATCTGTAAATTCGGAAAAGCTCAACACACAGTCTGTAGCTAACTACACACATTCGGACCGTTACTCGCAAGCTTTTCGGGCACGGTGTACTGCACAACTTTGAGAACACAAATTACTGTGACCAACCTCGGATGTTCAGACCCTCTCGATCGAGAGCAACAGTGAAAGCTGACAAAGCCCAGCTCAGCTAAGAACCCCACCCAAACATGTCTGGGCCGGGAAGCTCTGTTGGTGGCTATGTGTTGGTAGCTTAATGCAAGCGGGGTGGTGGCAAACAGGCACTTTTAAGATATGTACATGGTACTACTACTTCTACTCCTCCTCCCTACTCTCAATACGAGCACAGCACGCCGTGGCATCATCTTGGACATTTATCAGTTGCCCTATTCCTGTTGCTCAACTGCAACTCCAATATTTCAGGCTGCACTGCAGAGAGTTTCCCGAGCTTCACAAGCCGATCCTCCTTTCTTCACGCTGACTTTGCCCGTTGCATGGGAGAAGCGACAGTTGTCTCCACGAGAGCAGCCTGTCATGGCCACACTGCTGATGCGCTGCTTTAGTCTGGAGGCTTCCATCGGATATCATTGGATAAGCGACAAGAGTTGTGTCATAGAAGGCACAGTGCCAGGAAGGTCTGAAGACCTCGGCCAGCATCTGGCAACGCGACACCACGTACAGGTCACGTGCCTTTCGCTGAGAAGAAGTGTCGACATGCGTTGGGCCTCAGGCAATTTCAATTGTTGAGGGTCCGGATGAATGCAGGCCTTTTGGCGCGTTCTAGACAAGCTCCAAGCCCCAAGGTTGCTGCGGAAAAGTGGACACCCGACCGAGAGCCGAAGAAGACTGGTCTGTCATTGCTGTCCTTGGGCTCTGGCGTAGATTCAATAGACTCTGCCCTTGAAGACCTCAGCGAATTGGGGGGGCATGTGTGCGTCCGCACGCGATGGGCATGTGTAAAGTCGTGACGGCCTGCTCGCCCGCCTGCTGGCGTGCCTGGGGGTGAGCGAGAGAAATACATCCCCCGCGCCCCCCATGGCCATTCCCCCCCCCCGGGAGCTGGACCCTTGACGAAGCGTTTCCATAATTTTCCACACAGGAGGTGGGGAAGTAAACTCCGAAGCTGAAGGTCCAAGCCGTTCCAGGGCGAGGGAGGATAACAACACGCAGAAGTATTGGGGCAAACAACCCAACCCAAGGGGTTGAGACCCTCGAGAGGGAGGGAAGCAGTGGCCGCCGGGGCGAATGTGTATGTATGCATGCATGTATGTATGGATGTATGTATGTGTGTATGTATGTATGTATGTATGTATGTATGTATGTATGTATGTATGTATGTATGTGTGTGTGTGTGTGTCGTGGGCGCGGGTGGGCAGGTGGTTCGGTGTGCATGTCATGTGCATGGTGTGTCCGCATGCCTGTGCATTTGCACGTTTGCACGGACCTGTGATGTGAGAGTCTGTGTGCTTGTCTGCGCCTGTACTTGCTGAATACTCGGGAGAAGTCTCAAGCCAGAGATCTGGGCGTGGATGGTCGTTCTGGTTACGATGTAAGCCTGGATATGCCTCTATACCTAGTGTGGCACTGGGTTTAGGACGCCCCAAAAAATATGCCAGCAGAGCTTCTCAAACAGTGAAAGAGCATACCTGCAGCATGTTGTCGGGACCAGGAAATCGCAACCGCGGCCGGCGGTTCGCAATGCTTGGGAAAAGTAGGTTGCAGCGAGTTGCTTTCTGTTTGTTACCATACTACCAGTCATCACTCACCGGGCCAGTGGTTCGCTATGCTTGGGAAATTTAGGTCGCAACTAGTTGCCATCGGTGTTTTTTCAGCATTGCATTGACGTCGCTTTTGGAAGCATTCTGAGCAATACATGCGCTGCCGTTGTGCTCGAAAACACAAATTTGGAGGTTCCAGAGCTCCGGAGCCTGCCGGAATCAGTGCGTGTACCGGAGCCTGGCGAGGCGCTATGCGTACTGCGTGCGTGCTCGATATTCGTTTGGAGGCATGTTCCAGGAGCCTTCGAGAAGCAGTCCTTGTCCTACATTGGTTGTCCAAAGGGACAGCCAAGAGACCACTGGGAGATACCTGAGGCCACGAGGACACTGGCAAAATGCTTTCCCCCAAGTACTGGTGGTACTCAGCAACGTGCAATAGAACGGCGGAAAGTGCTTTCCCCAAGTACTGGCGCGCTTCGGAAACACACAACACGAGACTTACCCTCCTTAGCTTGCGAAATCCAGAGGAAGACCCGATACGAGGGTTTCGCGAGCAAGAAGTGGTCCATAACTGGTACAGAAAATTACAAGGGATCGGGCTCTCCGAGGCACGCGGCCGGCCGGAATCCTTTACAAATAATAGAATGCCCTCGAAAAGTATACGCCACACCACAACAGGAAACGCATGTCACGAGCATCCTGTGCAAGTAATACGACACGGGGACCAGATCCGCAGAATCTGCTGCAAACAACAGGATGCGAGGAGCCAGTTTTCCACGTGCCGGGCGCACGTGCAATCAGGTCTCTGTACTTTTGAACTCAAGAACCCACCTGTGCTACCTAATGCTGGAGATCCAGACCACATGCAAGAGAACACCCCAAAACAGCCTGTGTCCTTTTCATGATTACAGTGGAGCCACACTAAACGTTAAGCTTCTGGAAACGGTCCTGGAGCCTTGAACGAACTTGGTGACACCTGTTTCTGAAAGTTGGGGATGTTTTGGAAGTCTCCAGCTACTGATCTGTTCCTTCAATTCTGTTTGAGGTGACAAATGCAATGGAGATCCACGGAGGTCCCTCATTCAAAGCGATTTCCCGAAAAGCAGCAGAACAAAAATAACAGTATCAGCAGCAATGACAGCAGCAGCGGCGGCGGCAGCGGCAGCAGCAGTGACAGAGCAAGTGGCAAAAAGAGGACCCGCCATGACCACCAAGTCCTCAATGAGCAAACACATCATCACTGCAATTACCCTCGAACTACTCCAACCTGAATTTCTGAGCGCCGCTTGGGGCGCAAACGACTTGAATTGCTCGGGCTCGGGCTCTGCACGCAGGTAGCGCCTCCACAGATTCGCAAATTCCGTCGGAAATCCAGGCCTCCAAAACGCACCTGGGCCTCCGCCGCAATGTCCAACCATACATTCGCGATCCAAACCCAAACTCGGGATGTCCGAAAGGTCCTTCCCGTCTCGAGGCCTCTCGCCGCGCTTTCGCTTGGCACCGGCCTCTCGGGCCAAGCGCCGGCGCCGAAGAAGTTCCTGCCAACAAAAAGCTCCCGCTGCGAGTTGAAGGTTTTGTTTAACGCAGTGCTGGGTGCTGCAGCCTCTGGAGTTAAAGCCTAATTGTGCTCGAAAAACACGGTCATCCACAAACAAGCACTGCATCTATTCAGATAAACCAAACAATCGTGACCGTCGCTGTCCACAAGACACCCGAACGCGATTTCTCCTCCCGAGCACGTTCGGCTCGCGCTCGTTGCTTTGGATTTTGCTCCTTTCCGCAGGCTGTGGGCATGCCCCAGGGACTGAGGACTTGTGTTTGTATGTGTATATGTCCTTATGTTTGTCTTCTGTCGGCCTGCCTGTCTGTCTGCCTGTCTTTGTGTGCGTGTGATTGCCCCTGTGCGTGTGTGTGAACTTCCCTAACACATGAAAACAGGTCACGCCTTTGCTGCTGCATCAACCATTGAACACTGCACCTGGGCCCCGTCATGGGCAGCTACCATTTGCCAGGGTTTTTCTGATTGTGTGCAAACTGCTTCGCCTGCTGATGTTTCCTCTCAGTTGTGAAGCATGAGATCAGACGCTTTTCTCGAACCAGGTGTCTGTAAAAAACTTCGGTTTGGCGTGCTCCTCGCCATAAGCTTGCAGCAAACACCGACAATGGGCCTGAATCGCACTCTCGAAAAGGTTCGGCGAGACCATAACTTTCGTTCATCTTTCGATTCATTTCGTGCTACGCCATTCCTTTGTGTCTGGCGCAGCAAGGGGTAGAATTGGTAGAAACCGTACCCCTGACGGATCATCTCACCTTGTTTTCGTGCGCCATTCCTTTGGTCGGGTATACTTGGCGCAAAAATTCTCATCTCATTGTCGTCATCATCATCATCATCATCATCCTCATCAATCGTTATGTTTCAGTCTACAACACCCCGACCCCACCCTTCGTTTCTGTTCTCCTGACCTCTTCCCTTTGCCGAAGTTCTAGTGATTCTAGCATGATCCAGCGTGGGTCTCGGAGACTCCGGAGCAGCGGCTTTCCACCGTGGTGCCCCTCCGGGTTAGCTGGCCAGGAGCCAAATGTTTGGGCTGATCCGTCGGGCTGTCACTCCCGGTGCACCTAGTCTATACGGGCTATCCGGAGCTATCACGCGTGAGCATTGTGTTACGACTGCGTCATGTGCGCCTGACATGAGTGCAGGTGTAGTAATTGATCGGCTAGTGCAAAGGCATGTGTGCACGAGGATTACCTCGCTATTCTGTCCCGTATTTCTTTCTCCTGACCTTAGCGATTACAAGGGCATGCGCACCCGTCATAAGAGCGTATGCAGTGATCGAGCGGCTAATGCACCACGCGCTCCTCCGGGATTCAATCTCTCGTCCTCTTGCCTCTCTCCCCAAAACAACCAACTGCGGTCACACTAACAACCCAAAACCCCATTTTGAGGCCCTCGAAAAGTCTCGAGAAATTATAACACTTCCTGCTACTGGCCTTGGACGCCGTCGCGAGTAGCTACGCCGTAGTCACTCCGTTCCCGGGTCTCTGCTGGCAGCTGGAAGGAGTGTACTAACCCTAAAGCCCTTAACCCAAATCAAAACCCAAATCAAGTTGTCACGTCCAAGCTGCTAGCCCTGGACCCGCTCGAGGGTAGCTGGGTAACAGTTCCCCATTTCCCGCTTTTTGGGGCCGTCGCGCCCAGGTCCCTAACCCCTCTTCAAGGCTGGATCTGGGCCCTTGCAAGAATAGCTTGTCTGTGACGATAATAAACAGTCCGTGGAATGATTCGGTGCTCGGCTGTCACGAAGCAAGATTCACTGACGGTCTTGCACAGTCGACACAAGCTGAGCAGGCTTTTTAGCAATCGATGCCGTCCATCCTGTAGATCGACATAAGCACGTCTGGAAGTGTCTCAAAAAGGCGGGCCCATCCACTGCAACCACTCCAAATTTGCTCCGAGTGCCAATGTAGAACACAAGTATGCGCTCGGGGACTGGGCCGTCGGCACATTTGAGCGAGCCGCATGTTTTTTTTCGCAAGCCCTCAAAGCGGCGGCAGTTCTTTCTCCTACAGGCCAGGGATTTTGAGACACTCCCATTCTCAGATTCGGCCGAGGCTTTCTGGCCTGCCTAGGCTCCGGGCTCTCAGCCGAAGGCACCTGCTTTGCGCAGCGCCGACTTCCAGGTGTAAATTCTATCAGGGAGTGTTCGGATCATGAGGTGCGTTTTGCCGAATGAGATGTGATAGCCCCGCTCTCAGAATCCACGAAGATATAATTCCGGTGAAAAGCAGGACTCCAGAATCGAGTTGCTGCACGGCTTCAGGTAGACAGGTGGAAGCCAGCACGTGCCTTGGATCTTGGGACTGGAGCTGCAGATTTGCAGCAGCTTCTGCTGCTCTGCCGAGCATGCAGCTGGTTGAGTTACCGCAATCCTCCACGTATCATCATCGTGTGCTTCGCCGCAAATATCAACTACACGCCACGGTGAAGGGCAGGATCTCTTCTGTGTCACATGCATCACTCGGACCGTATTAACTACTGCTCTGATTTCTGCGCAGGGGGCTAACTTCACCTGGATGTCCGTTGCCTAGCCTCAGCAAGCCTACGAAGAGTACAAGTACGAACATTGTCCATAATGGGCTCCTGACCAAACCCTGCATTCTCCACCTTCAAGCAAACTCAACCAAATCACTCGCTACGAACGAGCAGTCCTACTTTAATCGTCGGGTAGCATCCTTCGCTTCGCGATGTATCGTTGGAGGACGTGCCAAGTCTTGTGCAACATCTGGGCAGAAAGCTGTAGTTTACGACGGGCCGCGACACCAAGAAGAAGCGAAGGCTGCTGGCCGTGCTCTTTGTCAGAGCCATGCAAGGCAATGATGGAGTTCATAGGAACCCGATTCAAGGCTCACAAGATGGGTGAAGACATAATGCGTGCGTCTGCGGTGGTTCAAATGTGCATTCGAAGGCTGCAGGTAGCGCAGCGACTGCTTCTGCCCACAGGTTTTGTGTGGCTTGGCTGCATGACTATCGATTTGGCGGCCTTGGCTGTCTCAGATTAGCAGGCATTCGACAGCGAAAACAGACTTGGGATGGAGAAGCATCTAGATGATGAAGATTTCTCAACACGGACGTCTCGTTTCCTGAAGCCTTCAGGTCTGGTCCCAGCACGGCTGGCATAGCGGTCCCGGTCTCGAGCAGGTGCAGTTTCCGGCACAAGGCCTGGCAAGTTGTTGCTGGCTTGTGTGACCACATGCGTCAAAACGTGCCATGCAAATATGCTCTGGCAGCATTCTGGCAGCCGAGGGGGTGAGCCTGTCTGCACCTAGGCATATCCCGAACTGTTGCAGCTTCCGTTACGCTGGAGCTCCAAGACTTCATCTTCCACGCTATGCAAAGGAAAGTCTCTGCAACAGGCGGGTGCTGCATGTCGCTTGCCAGAGGTGTAGCTGTTGTTTTGTCGACTCTGTGTGTAAGGCAATCGAAGTCCCATACAAGATCTGTGCACGAGACATGCAGGCTGGGTACGTGACTCGACGAGACTGCGCGTGGTGCGCATTTCGAATGATTGCATGTTCACATGCCGTTGCTTGGTCTGCGCGGCCAGGTAACTAGCCTAGCTCCAGGCAGCCGCAGTGGCTCAAGTATCTTCAGTCGCGAAGAACTGCGTCGACAACATATCGAAAGGCTAAAGTTTCCCCACGCAGCTCGTCTTCCGCTGCTGAGACTCGAAGCGAAGATCTGAAGCTGGCACTAGTCACTAGACACATCATGTACGCTGAAGGAGTTGCCATCATGGCCTTGAAGCTGTTCTCGGACCCTTGGAGAGGATTCAGTATCGACACTCACTCTTCTCGACCCTTTCTGCTGTTCTTTCGGCGCCCCGTCGCCAGAAGCCCTCAGCCCTAAACATATCGGGAGAGAAATCTTGCAGGCTCCATAAGACAGGGACAGAGGGTGTCAGAGTCATATGGGTCGGCTCAGACTGAAACACCTTTCACCTTGTGCATCTCTCGACCTCAGAACCCTTTTCGCCCGTTCCCTGGTGTCTGCGCCCTTGCCTCAACTGGCCTTCCATGTCACTGCTGTCCCCACCTTTCACCAGGAGCTTGCTAGTTGCATAGCAATGCTTTGAGCGCTCAGGTCAGGATACTGTACAGAAATGCAACTATCTGTTCTTACTCTCCTGTCATGGTGTTCCTTTAGTCTGGAGCTGGGCATAGATGCGTGCAACAACAGTGTCCCCGAGCTTTGCACGACTGCCTATCGTCTGCAACCAGTGCAGAACAACCAAATTGCTGAATGCCGTTCAAGCCCTAAGGGCAATATAGAAATATGGTAGCTGCGAGTTGACCGCAAGATTCATGGGAGAAGCTTTTTGCCGTCGAGTGCATGCTGGAGGAACTGTAAGGCGCTCCAACCCGCAGCCGACACATCAAGATCTCCTGCGAACTGATAAACCTGCGAAGCGAAACCGTGGCACCAAACACTTCACCCAGGCACCCCCTTCGGGATCGCCCCAGGTTACCTCAGCTCTGAGAAGCAGATTCGTTGGGGCTTGCCTGAATGCCGTTCAGAAAAACACACGGGAGTGGAGCCTGCCCGGCATGAATGCAGGTCTATCCTCAGCCGTCAACGACAACAATTGAAACGGCAAGAAATAAGTGCAACTGTTCTCAAGTCTCAATGAAAGCGCACCGTGAGCACAACTGCAGCCACACCCTTCCCGTTTACATGCGCAAGCAACATCACCCCGTTCTGAACACCGTATCCACAGACCCTCGATGCCAGAATGCCACAGAGCCATCGCAACGGAGAGCGGCAAATGCGAATCCATTGGAAGCCTTGCTGGCTAACTCAGGCAAAAATCAGACAAAGGATCAAGGAAGACTCGGCAGGTTTCGGAAAGCAGGAGTCTATTTGGAGTTCTGCTCTACAAGGTAGTGTCAGAAACACACCAGCGACTCAACCTCACAAGGTTCGCAGTCCAGAATAATACACAGCCAGCGCTATTCTTGACAGCGTCCTCACATTAATCATATTCATCTGAACATCCAAGGATCTCGGCAGATTTTCGTCAGCACGTGTCACTGTCATTCACGACAAACTGCCGGTGCTAGCAAATTTGTAAAATGTGTATCCCCAAGTCTCAACGTGGCAATTCGAGATTGCTGCCTTGTGCTTTCAAGGTGCAATCGATTTGACATTTTTCAAGTGCTGTCGCACAGTACTGCTGTCACCTCCATGCATGGCCGAACCCCAGGTAACGACGGTGCCATCCGCCTGGCCGTGTCTCAAAGAGAGGCGCTCGGCTTTTGAAGTTCAAACTGAGACTGTTTTTGCCTTGCTGGGGTTGCTGCAGACATACGTGAGTGCTTGTGCTTAAAATTGACCCCTGCCCTTGGGACTGGAGCTTTCTGAGAAACCTAGCTCACAATACAACCACCATAACAACTACGTATGAGAAACGCGTATGCGGATCACGAACTTATTACGACATTATCGATAGCTATCGCAACAACGACTGATGCCAACTATAAGACTAATAAGAAGCTAGTACAAGCATGACAGCTAAATAAGCAAGACGGCCGGTTCTTGACCCTGGAAATTTCACAAGCAATGCCAGGTTGTTTATTTTATGGCCATAGAAGACTCTTTGGCATTGATGAGCCCCGGCAACACAAACAACCTAAGCATCCAAAGGTCTATACAACGCAAGACCTGTCTCCGCCAACCTGGCCAACATCCTCATCATATCAGGAGATGGTCAAGGCTGTGTGAGGATGTGCGGGGCAATTGTCCAATCCTGATGTTCGAAAGCCGGACCTCCAGAGCAGCGAAAGCGCCGATGCTCGCGCTGAGATGCACCGCGCAGCGGGTCAAACCCTTCATTTCGAAGCCTGGGAGTGTTTGGCATAGAAGACATGACATCTTGAGACTCTTGAGACCATCGTACAGACGTGGTTGCAGGGGCTGGTCTACTTCCACGCCAGGGCTCTGTGAGCACCTCACAGACTCCTTCGCGCACTGAAGACTAGCTTAAGCACCTCATGAAGCAATCTTCTGACGGCAAGAGATTACTGAGATGGCCTTGCGAAGGTTCGGAAGTCACAAGTCCAAACAGCATGGGCACCAGGGCCACCAGGCACGGTGCTTGGTGGACTCCCCCAGGCAATGGCGCACCCATCGGCTAAGAGAGCCCCAAAGGCAGTGGCAGATGCTTGCAGATGCCGCACATCCTTTAGCTGCGCCTGCACAGCGTCACTGTTGCCACCCGAGGCTGGGCTACCCCAAGTTACCACCGAACCATCCTCCAAGAGAGCTGCAAAAGCGCCCGACGTAGCCTGAATATCTCGCACACAGAAAAGCTGGTCCTGCACGGAGCTACAATCGCCTCCAGAATTCCTGTCTCCCCAAGCCACGACAGATCCATCTGCACGGATGGCAGCAAACGCTCCTTTGCGTCCTCGTGTGGCTTGAATTTGCTGCACGTCTCGAAGCTGTGCCTGTACGGCTGAGCTGTCTCCTCCATGTAGAGCAGAGCCCCATGTTACCACAGAGCCAGTGGATAAGATGGCGGCGAACGCCTGCATCGAAGCTTGAATCTGCCGAACGTTTTGAAGGCCTTCGGGCACGAGGCTCGCATCGCCACCCGATCCATCCACACCCCAGGCGACCACAGAACCGTCTGTCAAGATGGCTGCAAAGGTGCATCCAGTGGCCTGAATCTGCTGCACCCCTTTGAGTTGCTGCTCCACCAGCACACTGTCCCCTCCGAACCTGGGATGGCCCCAGGTTACCACAGATCCATCCCGGCAAATGGCAGCGAACGCCCCTTCGGATGCTTGAATGTCCCGAACTTTCCGCAGCTTCCTTCTTACAGGAATGCTGTCACCACCCAGGGTTATGTGCCCCCAAGTTGCTACAGTTCCATCACAGAAAATTGCAGCAAAAGCTCCAGAAGATGCTTGTATCTTGCAGACATCTGTCGAGAGCAGGTGCTGGACGGCACTGGCATCACCTCCGTAGCCTGCATCACCCCAAGCCACCACGGAGCCATTCCGAAGCAAGGCAGCGAAGGCCTTTTTTGTCGCCTGGATCTGCTGAACGCCCTGCAACTGATGTTGAACTCCACTGCTGTCGCCACCGAAATCCGGGCGACCCCACGAAACTACAGAGCCATCGATCAGGACAGCAGCAAAAGCCTCGTCAGTTGCCTGGATGGGCTACGACATTCGCACAAGAATCGCGCTGTTCGTAGTTGCAATGCTGATAGTGGTCCTCATGCCCTACCACGGACGCTGCTAGCTTCTTGATGAAACTGGTGGTGGTGGTGGTGGTAGTGGTGGTGGTATTAGCAGCACCAGCAGTACCAGCAGCAGCAGCAGCACTAGTAGTAGTAGTAGTAGTAGTAGTAGTAGTAGTAGTAGTAGTAGTAGTAGTAGCAGTAGGGGTAGCAGTAGCAACAGCAGCAGCAGCAGCAGTAGTCGTAGTAGCAGCAGGAGTAGTAGTA